>CALYDF020008712.1:0-11421 GCA_944474145.2 Dicrocoelium dendriticum
TTCCAGTCCCACTTGAACTGAAATGAACTGTCACTGACTGCGGATAGCCAGGTCCGCTGTGTTTCGCTACCGTCCTCAAGATTCATTCTGGATTTACTTAATGAGAGAGACCATGTCCACAAATGCTTGGATTGTTGTAAGGCTGTCTTATCTCGATCATAGGCTGTCCAATGTTCCTTCTGCGAACGGTAGCTGCACATATTGGTAAAATAGTGACTGGTTTAGTCTGGCCTATTCAAAAACAGGTGTTTGATACTGGGGGATTTCAATCTACCAGACGTTTACTGGGCAGGTCTTTCTTGCAACTTGGCGGAAGGTACTTTCGGGGCAAATCTTCTTGAGCTTACGCTACAAGTACCATTACATCAGTTCGTGGACTTCCCCACTAGGTACATTGAATCATTCATTGGATCATTGGATGATAGAGAGCAGAAGGAAGATCCTTTGTCAGCTCCTTCACTTCCCGATCATTGCGGAGATGGCGTGGGTCATTGCGGTAGAAGGTTCCGCAGAGGACCACTGTAGCTGCCTTAGAGGCAGCAGAATCCCAGCGCGCTCAGGTGAGAATCTAACAGTTGTTTGAAACGTTCCTCTGTCTCAGCATCAACAACAGGATCCGGCAACCGGTTCCAATCATTCACCACGCGAGTTGATAAGGCCAGATTGAGCCGCACACGGAGATTCCTCGATTTGAACAGTTTCATGCGGTGGCCTCGTGTCGAACTCTCAGCGTTGAGTTAAAAGAAGTCCTGTAACTCGCAACCCAGTTCTCCTCTGAGAATACGTCGAGTGAAAATCAAATCTCCTCGGTGACGACGGTAACCTAGAGAGAACAAGTTCAGTCGTTGAAGTCGGTGTGGATACGACAGGTCTCGCAACTCAGGGACGGATTTGGATCCACGCCGTTGAACCTTCTCTATCATATCACATTCGGATTTGGTGAGAGGGTAGGCAGCGAGTAGTCCGTATTCGAGAATCGGGCGTACATGCGAGCCAAAGAGGAGTCGGAAAAGTCCCGGGGTCAGGAGAGAAAACCCTCTACGTATAGAATGGAACATCCTGTAGGCCGTGGCGACCCTCTTCTGGGTGTCTTGAATAGATTTAAGGTCTGATGACACTCACTCTCTTGGGTTGCGTTTCTGAGCAAGGAACCACCAATATGGTAAGTTCCAAATGGGTTTGATGAGCCAACGGGGAGAACAGAGCATTTATCACGATTTACGGGCAACTGCCACTTAATCGACCAGTCATGGAGTAGATCGAGCGTAGTTTGTAATCGGTCGGCGTCTTCAAGGCTGGATACTTCCATCCATAGCTTTAGGTCGTCAGCGTAGATTTGGCAATCCGTCTGGAGAGTGGATGGTAAGTCGTTGATGAAAATATTGAAAAGTACGGGACCGAGGACAGAGCCCTGTGGGACCCCGCTCGTCATGAGAACAGGAGCAGAAAATGTGTCATTCACCTTCACTTGCATAGAGCGGTCGTTTAGGAAGTCGGAGATCCAAGGCAGGAGGTTCCCAGAAATACCGATTCCTTGGAGCTTAAACAGGAGCCGTTCATGCGGGACTTTGTCAAAGGATTTGCTGAAGTCAACAAACACAACGTCCAAGCGTTTGCCGGAGTCTAGCGACCTTGCCCAGGTTTCCTTAGCAACGAGCAAGTTCGAGGTACAGGAGCGTGCTTTTCTGAACCCATGCTGGGCGGAAGAAATGACATTCTGTCTCCCAAGATGAAGAGTAACAGCTTGTGTTAGCATCCGTTCCATAACTTTGCACACTATTGACGTCAAACAGATTGGACGATAATTGGCCGGATCATGTCGACTTCCTCCTTTGTAAATGGGTTTGACGATACCCACTTTCCAAGCTGAAGGAAGACGGCCAGCTTCTAGTGAGCGACGAAAGACTTGACATATGGGTGAAGCTATGTACTCCGCCACAGTCCTGAGGAACAAAGGATGCAATCCATCAGGGCCGGGTGAGCTATACGGATCTAACTGAAGAAGAAGTTTCATCACAGAATCAGTGTTAATATCTACTTGGGCCAACGAAGATGGAAATGTGGATACGGCTCTGTCACTAAATGGCGTTTCTTTCGCGTAAACAGAAGCGTATTGCTTAGCCAAGTGACTAGTTTTCTCAGCGCCCTCGTGAAGTAAAGCTTGATGATCACAGGAACACAAAGCAGGGATGCCATCACCAGCCCTAGTGCTTCTTTTCAAATAAGAGTAGAGCATTTTAGGCGCGATGCTGGAGTGTTTTGCCAAGGATAGCTCGTATCGTTGGCGTTTCTGACGCTTCATTGCGACACAAACATTTCTGACTGTCTTGTAGTGAGAGAAGTCGAGTTCTGAATGAGATTGCCTATAGCGGTCCCATAATTTGCGCCTTCTATTCATGTTTGACCTCAACTCTCGATCCATCCCAGGTGGACCTCTAGCGAAGGGCTTTCGATGGGAGGAAGGAACGACCTGCTCAATCAACGACGTCATTTTGGAGAGTACAAGATTCCATGCGTCATCGAGGTGAATGTGTTCAGGGATACCCCAATCCGTAGCGCTTGCGGCCGTTTTCAGACGGAGTGGGTCGGCGCGCCAAAAATTTCGACGGTGACCACCGTGGCTATGGATCGTGAGACGGCGAGTCCAGTGGAATGAAACAACACAATGATCGCTCTTGCCTATGGGTTGAAGAACGGTTAGGTTCGTGACATCCGAATCTGCCGGGGATAGCACGAGATCCAGGATGTGCGGGGTCTGGTCTGGGAAAATACGAGTAGGCGTCAAGGCATGTTGAACGAGGCTGCAATCGAGAGCGGTTTTAAGCAGTGTGGCGTCGAAGGAGTCAGATCGGCGATCACAAAGAAGTAGGTCCCAATCGATATCCGGTGCATTGAAATCCCCCAAGATTAAACAGTCTTTGTGCCCACCATACATTCTTATCGAGCCCAACAAGCGCGCTCCGGGACCCGATGGCGCTCTGTAGACGACACCGACCAAGAGAGATCTAAAGCCGTCATGAACACGGCACCAGAGGGCTTCGAAATTGTCATCCTTGTCACTGATTGCTTCAACTAGATGTACTTTGAGATCCGTCTTCCAATAGAGAATTACTCCACCACCTGACCTCACCCCGTGGCGATCGGACCGGGAGTGGTGATATCCAGGGATAGACACTTCCGAGTCCGTGATATCTGAGAATAGCCAGGTTTCGGTGAAGGCCATCAGGTCTGGACGAGTCTCCGAAGTAAGCAACTGAATTTCGTCCAGTTTATTCCTTAGACTGTGTACGTTGGCAGATAGCACGCGTTGTCCGTTTTTATGCTTTACTGTCTGAGGGTGACAAGAATCGGCCTCCAGCGCACTCTTGTGCTCTTCCGAACTACGCAAAAATCCACGATATGTAGGTCGGTTTCACCACTCGCCCGGCGCGTTCGGAGCTCCTCTACAGCCTTCTTCATTTTAATTCGGTCCTCGGGAGAGAGGTCTCGTAACACGTAGAAAGGTTCGCCTTTGAGACGTGGAGTCCGTTGAAGGATGCGCGCGCACTCTTCTTCGTTTCCCCGTCTATTTTGGATCTAGTGTTTACCAAGTCACTAGACTTCATAGGTGACATCACTTGCAGCTCTCCCTTAAGTGCTTGTGGTCATGTCTGTTTATCGTTCAGGTGTACTCTGACCAGACGTCACCGGAGCATTGCTAAGCCAGTTCCAAACATATGACGTGCTAACTATCAGGCAATGCGTATCAACGCTGTTGGGATGCCTTGCGAAATCACGGTGGTAGATACGGTTATGGCGGCCTGGGATAAATTTGAATCTTATCTCACGGAAGTGTCTACACCCTACATCCCACTTGCGAGGAGAAAGGAGATACGAGCGCGACCGCCGTGGATAGATACCACTGGTAAGTACCTGCTCCAGAAGCGTTCTAGGTGCTGGAGGACTACCGCGCGGCTCCATCAACTAGCACTTATGATAGATACCGCGAGGCTAGAAATAGGTGTAAACCACACTTAAGGAAAGCTCGGCTGGTGTACGAAAAGGAATTGGCTGATGGAGCTTCGGAAAATTCGAAGTTTTCGCTTATGTTAGGAGACGCTGTGGTTCAACTTCGGTAATCCCAACTTTGATACGGGCCGATGGAACTCGTGCGTATGCGGACTCAGATTAGGGTCGTGTACTTGGGGAGCAGTATGCAGGGGCTTTTGTACGTGAGGCCGCGTCGACTAGCCTTGAACTTGTCCCCAGAGTACCTGAGGGTTCTTATTTAGCTGAGCTTACTGTGGTGGAAACGCAAATCCTTAAGCTGCTGTAAGAACTGAACCCTTCCAAAGCAGCTGAACCTGATTCAATTCGCCCGAAGCTTCTGCATGAGTTGGCGGGGGAACTAAGTGGACCGCTGACGATGGTGTTTCAGAAGTCGCTTGACATCTGTACATTACCTTCTGAATGGAAGGAGGCTGTCATCTGTCCCATCTTCAAAAATGGCGACAGGAGTCTGTCAGCCAATTATAGACCAGTCAGTCTGACTAGCGTCGTGGTCAAACTGCCTGAAAAGCTGGTGAGAGATTCGTTGGAATGTCACCTGAATAGATTTAATCCACTCAGTAGTGCACAACATGGATTCTGGAAGGGGTTTTCGTGTTTGGCGAATTTGTTGGTTGCAGGTGAAGCTTGGGCCGAGGCAATGAACAATGGCCACGTAGTGGATGTGTTTTTCTCTGACTTCTCGAAAGCATTTGATAAGATACCCCACTTGAGGCTATCACAAAAGCTGAGTTCCTACGGCGTATCTGGCCGCGCCCTGCACTGGATATCAGCATTCTTGCAACAAAGAGAGCAGTGTGTACATGTGGGTCGCAGCTCATCCTTTAGGCAAGCGGTCCTTAGCGATGTCCCACAGGGCTCAGTCCTTGGACCGATGCTGTTCTCCATCTACGTAAACGATCTCCCTGGGGAGCTTGGGGTATCATCCCTATTGTTTGCTGATGACCTTAAGCTATGGCATGTTGTAAATGTCCCTGGGGGTTCTGAGGCCATACAGGATGCCCTGGACAGACTCTGGGACTGGTATACTTTGTGGCTACTGTTTATTGATCAGGCAAAGTATTCCGTCCTTCGTATAGGAGCAACTTTCCCACCTTCGAGCTACGTACTCGGTGGGGTCGAACTCCCCCTTGTTTCCAACCAGGTAGACCTAGGCGTTGTCCATTCCTCGGCTTTGAATTCTGGTGACAACTGGAAGAAGGCCGCAGTTGGGGGTTTCAGAATGTTGTGGTTAATACGCCGTTCTTTCGGGGTCTTAACTGCCGACATATTTGTGAAGCTGTTCTCAGCTTTCGTTCGGCTCCATCTGGAATACTGCGTCCAGGCTTGCCCGCCCTGCCTTGTTCGGGACAAAATGGAGCTGGAGGGGGGTTGAGAGTAGGTACCAAATTGGTCGAGTGGTTACGGGGGCAACCGTACCCAGAGCGTCTACTTAGCTTGGGTATGTATTCAATGCACTACCGACGGCTTCGAGGAGACCTAATCCTTACTTACCGCATTTTAACAGGGAAGGTTGGACCGAACTTGAGCTGGCTGTTTAGCCCAACTAGGTTGCCTTGTCTTCACGGTCATCCCATGAAGCTACACAAGCCGCGTTCCGACCGGATCAGGACGGAAACTCGGTTATCGCGTAGAGGTATTGGACGCTGGAACTTGTTTCAAGAAAGTGTAGGCAGTGAACCTACGGTTAAGTGTTTCGAACGTCAGTTAGACGCTCTTGGGTGGCAACACGAAACGTTTTCCTTCTCGTGACCATATCCATCTTCCAAGTTTGCGTTCATATTCTGTCGTTCTCCTCACCCTTTGGTGTTATCTTTTATTTAAACGACTTTCCTTCCTCCTTACTTTCCATTTTCTTTATACGTCGTCCTTACTTCCCGTGACCTACACAACGGGGACTGCTAGTGCAGGGAACGTGGGCAGTAATTGGTTGATCAGGGTAACGTTCGGGTGTTTCGTTTTAGATCCATCAAAACCTCTTCGCACCTTATCAGTTCCTGGCTCAACGATTCGCTCAAGAAGGAACAATCAAGGGATTTTCCTATCGTTCCAGTCCATCTGAATCTGGAAAAGCAACGAGTAAGGCAATTGGCAAATGAGCCAAAAGAGTAGCTCTGTTGAAGCTGCAAAAGCAAACTCATCCTGTGGCATTCTGCTAGGACCCGTTACTGATTCTGGGAGTCGGGCCGCTGAGGTAGCCAATCGTCTTGAAAACGTCGCGGAAAACGTGCTGTCGCCCCGGGTCTTAGCTCGAGGGGAAGTTTGAAGGTTTGTTGGAGATGAAGAATCAGCGAGAGGCGCTAAGCATGTCCTACACTAACTGTTGCAGCCTAAGGAATAAGTGGGGAGAACTGGCGGTAAGTTGTAACTTGCCGATATAGTTGCAGTTACTGAAACTTGGCTCACCCAGGGTGATCCAATCTGTCTTGCTGTATGGTTTCTCTGAATGTAGAGTGAACAGGCCTGGCCATCACGCAGGTGGGGTGTGATTTTGCTTATCAACGGCCACTACTCGATTTGGGAAGCCCCCTTCTCAATATCAACGCCTAATATGTAAGTAGTTTCGTGCTTTCTGCAGTTGGAGGGAAGGTTGGAAATAATTATTTGCATGTATCGTAGCCCGTCCTCTACGCGAGTGATAAGGAGCTCAGTGGGCTGCTCAAACAAGCAGTAATAACAGCACTGAACTTTGTAGTCATCGTTGACTTAAATATGCCGCATGCAGATTGGGTCCGTGCAACGAACACGATCGATACTCTGGAGCGAGACCTGGTAGAATGTGTGTTTGAAAATGCTTATGTCCAGCATGTTAATTTCCCGAGGAGGAAGCGGGTTGGTTGAACTCCTTCAACACTGGACGTTGTGATGACCAGACATGGTCACTTATCAAAGGTACACGCCGAGGCTCCCATCGGTAAGTGTGACCACTGTGGTTACCTTTTTGTTAAATTCATAAAGGTCTATAATAATACGCCTACTTGTGAGGAAGCTGGGCCGCATTGACTTCGCTCAGTTACGAAACCGAGCTCTGCAAATAGTCGGGTTACCCGAACCAGAACAGGTCACCTTAGAGCACCGTTAGAGCTTGATTAAGTTCAAGTTCAAGTGGGACCAGTACGGAAGGAAAATCCCGCGAATGTTCCACCTTTGAAAACGTCGTTAGTCCAGCAGGAAAACCGGTGCCTTGATGTGCCAAAGAAGAGCCAAATCAACACACACGATTCATATGGTCAACCAAACAGTGCCCACGTGCCTTTCACTAGCAATTTCTGCTGTGCCGGCCACGTGAAGAATAAAAGGAAACGGTTGTGTCAGTAAAGGAAACATTAGAGAAGACAAGCTTATGGAATTTTATAGGCAATATTAAGATGTAAGTTAAAATGAGTTAAAGAAGCGTAGGCCATAGTAGATGAGTAAAGTTTAAGACATGAAGGGGAAGACTTTCAATTGCAGACCGAGAGTGTCAACTCGATGCTCGAACTCTTTCGCCGTCGGTGCCATCACACGTCTGTAGGCGGTGCGTTCCAATAAGCTATGACCCTACGCGATAACCGAAAAGCTGCTCAAACCCGGTCAGACTGGGTTTTGTGCAACTTTAATGCGTGGCCACGAAGGGTTGGCGCTCGAGTTGGGCGAAATAGTCCAGTCAACTCAGGGCCAATCTGACCCATCAGTATACGATATGTGAGGACCAAGTCACCCCGAAGCCGCCTGTAATACATGTAAAACATATTTAACTTACGTAGCCTCTCCGAGTACGTCAGCTCCTTTAATCCGTGCACCATTTTCGTCCCGGACCCCAGGACTCGTTCAACTGCCATCTTATCACTAACCAGGCATGGAGGACAAGCCTGAACGCAGTATTCCAAGTGCGGCGTTACAAAAGCCGAAAGTGGTCTAACGAACCTTTCGGTGGTCATGATCCCGAATAACCTGCGGATCATCCACAACCTGTTGGAACCTTTGCGAGCAGTTGTCGTCCAGTGTTCACTGGACATAAAGTCAGCTGACAGCAAAACAACGAGGTCAGATTGGAGTTGAACTCGCGGTATCTCGTTGCCGCCAAGCAAATAATGCGTCGGCAGCTCATTCGGACCAACGCGTAAAACTGAACATTTCGCTAAGTTAACGGGCAACTGCAACAAAATTGACCAGCCCCAAAGTCTATCCAGGGCCCTCTGTAGGGTCAGTGGACCAATCGGATCGTCTATCTTGAACCAGAGTTTCAAGTCATCCGCAAACATTAGGGATGACACCCAATTCATCAGGTAGGTTATTAACCTATAAAGTGAAGAGAAGCGGGCCAAGGACAGAACCTTGCGGAACGCCACTGAGAACATATTGGCGGAAGGACAGGCTTGAACCCACCCGCACACGCATTTCCCTTCCGATTAGGAAAGTTGAAATCCATCGTAAGACTGTTCCAAAAATACCGTAGGACTTCCATTTGTAAGAAAGGTGCGAATGTGGAATGGTGTCAAAAGCTTTGGAAGTCAATGAACAGCACGTCCACTGCCTTCCCACAATCAACGGCTTCGGCCCAATGTTCACGATCCGTTAGTTAGTAAGGCAAGGATAGCCCTTACGAAAGCCGTGCTGGGAAGGATTAAGCAACTCAAACGCTTCCAAATGTCCTTCGAGAGCGTCCCTCGCGAGCTTTTCCAATAACTTGACCAGCACGCTCGTTAAACTGACCGGTCTATAGTTATCAGGGAGGTGCTTATCACCTTTCTTAAAAATGGGGCAAACAATAGCCTCCTTCCAGTCCTTGGGTAGAGAGCAGCCTCGTAGAGACTTCACAAAAAGATGCGTAATCGGTGAGCAAAGTTCATCAGCCAACTCGTACAACAGTTTGGGATGAATAGCATCTCCACCGGCAGCTTTATTGGGATTTAACTGCCTCAAAAGCCGGAGCACTTAAGCCTCGGTTATAGAAACCTCCTCTAAGTGGGAGCCCTCAGGAACTTTTGCCTGGAGACTGATATGTGGCGGCTGTGACTTTCTAACATAAACCCCAGCATACTGTTCTCCGAGCAAACAAGCTTTTTCGTGATCCGTGACAACAGCAGTGCCGTCCGGGCCAACCAACACTGGGATGCACGAATTCATGTTGCTTCGCCTTTTGACATTAGCGAAGAAGCGTTTCGGGTTTGATGAGGCTATCCGAGCAAGCTCTACTTCATGCTGTAGCGCACCTCGTAGATGCTGCCTGCAGGCATTTCGAGCCTCACGATATCGCTTGAAGGTGCATAATGAAGGAGCAGATAAGTAAGTACGCCAAGATCTGGCACGGCTGTTAAGTTGTTTGCGTACAGTAGAATCAAATCAGGGTGGCTTTGTCCTAGTTTTATTCCTTCCAGATAGTGGTATATGGGGGAGAGAGAGCTCACTCAAGTATGATTTAAATCTGTCCCAGGCCGTTTGAATGTCGCCACTTTCCAGCATGACACAAGGCGACTTTGCGGCCTTGGCTTTCATTGTCTGAAAGTCCGCGCGTCATATGTTTGGAACTCGGTCGGGATGATCATTAGTCTGCCAACTAAGGGCGCACTTAAATGAGAGACAGGCGTGGTCGCTAGCACCGAGAGGTTGGTTGTATACAATATCCATGACAAAATCAATGGATTTAACGAAGATCAAGTCCAAGAGGGACAGGTTTTGACCATTCATGAATCCAGTACGCCGATCGACAAACTGGTGCAGGGAAGCATGCAAGGCCAGGTCGAGAATCTCGGTAGCCAAACACCTGGTAACAGCGTCGCAGGCAAAATTCTGCCAGTCAACGTCGGGAAGATTAAAGTCCCTCATCACTAAACATCTATTTGCCGAATGTTCGCGGATGAAATCAACAAGCCCCTTAGCAACGTTGTTGGGGCTTCTATAGACCAGCACAACTTTAAGTTGCGCGGAGGCAATACACAGATTAACTGCGAGTGCCTCAACATCACCGTCTGGTGATTGGCAACTATACGTCTTAAAGACAGTAAATGCGGAGTTAACGTACAAAGCAACGCCATCTGCGCGCCCATCAGAGATGCGGTCACATCTCCACAGTATGTAGCCTGGCAAGCACACTTCACCGTCCGTGACGTCGGTGAACAACTACGTTTCAGTGAACGCGAGAATATCTGGACCGTAGTAGACTTCGCACAGCTTGTTACGCGGGCTGCGCACATTACTTAAATCACCTGAAGAGATTTAGCATTGTGAGTCTGGGATCGTGTACCACCAGAACCGGCTCTGGTAGGACGGAAGTAGACCGCCTGCTCACAACCCGAAAACCCACCAAGCAGAGACTTTTCTCCTGCTTCACGGCGGGCTTTAAGATCTCTCACACCTTTCCGCAATTTCAGCCTATCTGCCAAAGGGAGGTTTGGGTACACAATGACACCATTGCTCTTGAGCTTGAAAGCGAAACACAGAAGTGCTTGGCGCTTCTCCGGAGTGGACAGAACAGCTCGCAACAAGCGAGGGCGAGACTTGTCAGCTGGCAAGTTACCGAGTCTGGTTAGTTTGCGCACAGTCACGCCGGGGAAACCGGAAGGCAGGAGTTTGGTAACGCATATTCTAAACCACTGAAGTTCATCTAGCTTACGGTCTTTTGGGAGAACAGCAGATGACTCAGTGGCGTTTCTGAAAATAACACTGCAGTCGGTATACGAGTCTCCGCGTCGCGGAGTGTTTACCGAACGCTCCATGGACGTCGGTGCTTTCAGTTTAGCATCCGTTTTTCAAAACTCTAAAGTCGCAGTTGTTTCCAGCTGTAACGATTCCGGTAGTAGAACTGGGGGGATAGGGCACCCGACGGACCTCTCATGTCTGCCTTGGGTTTTGCCGCTTTTTTAACTTTCTTTCGCTTTCTTTTGACATGGGCAGAAGCCTGCTGCTCACCTTCGGTGGCATCAAGCTTACCGACCTGTTTGAGCAAGCTACATCAGATCACCGGAGAGGTCATCATCTTTTGCTGAAGCATCGGATGTCTCGACTAACTATCAAGGGGAAACACTTCGCGAACCACGTTGTCGACAGCTGGAACAAGCTTTCCCTTTCGTTGATGAACTGTACGACGATTGACGCCTTCAAGAGAGGTCTAGACAGATGTCGGTTAAAACTTTTCTACAACTATTGTAAACTTCTTGATGCTCGTTGCAGTGAACGCATAAAGGATGAAGTACAATGTTGTTTCTTTTTGCTTCGTTTTCCTTGCAGAAGCAAGAAATGCAATTTAAAATCGAAGTACCGGGGGCTTGTCCGGGAGAAAGTAAGAATTGTTTTGGAAATCCACTATTTTAGCGATTAATCGATTCTTAACGATTATCGCATCGATTTCGAACGTTCCGGAATGTTCTGCTTCTGCACGTGAGTAAAATCCAC
>CALYDF020008713.1:0-11412 GCA_944474145.2 Dicrocoelium dendriticum
CCGATTGTTTCCAAACCTCTCTGAACTCACCCTGGTACGTCTTTTATTTCATAATCATAGTTCAATAAACGTGAGTACCAGCGTACCGGCTTTTGGCCTTTGTTACCGCGATTTAGTAGCGTTGTAAGAGCAGAATGATCAGTGCGCAAAGTGAAACGACGTCCGAACAAGTAAAAGTGCCATTTCTCACAATCACTTGCTCCTCGCCGTCGTGCAGCTGGGACAGAACTGCACCCAAGCCAACATCTGAAGCAACCGTTGAAACAAACGTTGGACAGTGCTCATTAAATGTCGCTACCGTTGGAGTGGATTCAATCGTTGCTCGTATGGTCATGTAAGCATTGTTTTGTTCAGTGCCCCAACGAAACTCCTTGTTTTGGCGTGTCAACCTCCGTAACGGCTTTGGAATAGTGTTATGAATCGTTGAATGTCGAAGGTAATAAGAACACAAACCCAAGAAATGTTTCATCTCTGTAAACATGCATTGTTTAGGACAATCAAGAATGAGTCTGGTGTTCTGCACATTAGGCTTAATACCCGAGGTATAAATAACTTGTCCCATAAACTTGAGCTCCATTACAGCGAATAAGCATTTGTTGGTATTCAGGCGGAGATTTATTTCATTCAGTCTATGCAAGTTTTCCTGATGTTCGGTGAAGTTTCTACTGTAATCGGCAAAACGCTTCGAAACCTTGAGCGTAACACACAGCCACTGGTTGTTCGAGTTCAACAACTGGACGGATCAATTAGCCCCGTACTGATCAATGGAACAATGGTTTATTACGGGTAAAAAAGCATCACTTAACAAGTCCCGTGAAATGGAAATTATTGCGAAAATCAAATGCATAACAAAGTGAAAAGCGTTGTGGTGGACTTACCATAGACTTATATGGAATAGCGGAGATGTTCGCGTATTAAACGTATAAATCCATAAGTCCATTGGTTAGGCGTTTGGCAAGACACCGTTTGATTGCGTTTCGTAGCCTTTGGCTAACAAGTCATAAAATAGAATTTAAGTGAGACATTGTATCGTCAACACGTTTTTTAAATATCGCCAGATTAGGAGCAGAGATGACATAATTAGGGAGGGCGTTCCAAGGCTCACACACGCGGAGAGAAAAGAAATTTCTACGGCATTCAAGCCGGCTATACTGAATTGTCAGTTTCAGAGGGTGACCTCTTAGTTTAGTGTTGCGGTTCAATTCCATCATCAGACGGCAAATGTGGTTTGGGTTCTTCAGAATCTGGTAAACCATTATGAGATCCCTCCGCAAAAGCCGATATCGACTGCTGTAGATTCTTAGAGATTTCAGTCTAAGCTGATAGGCAGATGAAAGAGGCTGCTGACGTTCTTGGTTGCCCTTCGTTGAGGAGTCTCGAGAGCAACGAGATCCTGTTTCTGCCACGGCTGCCACGCCTGAATAGCATATTCCACGTGAGGTCGCAAGTAGGCGTTAAGCATTTGGGGAAAGATTGTGGGTTCAAACCGACCGAAGGCTCTGCGAAGCAGGCCGAAGTGTTGATTTCCGGTTCTCGTCGCCTTCTCTGTTTGTTTTGAACACCCGAGATCTTCCTGTACCAATACACCCAGGTCACGCTCCTGAGAAACCTTCTCCAAGGTGTGGTCTCCAATCTTGTAAGCGCTCACCGGCTGGTGACGCAGATGTATCACTTTGCACTTAGCTATGTTCAATTGAAGCTTGTTCCTCTTTGACCATTCGTAAATGCAATCTAGGTCAGGTTGGAGCAGATCGTGATCTGGCTTGTTACTAATCGCCCGCCATATCTTGACGTCATCGGCGAAAAGCAGGAAGTTTGAGGAGATGACTCTTGCCAGATCGTTGATAAACACCAGGAATAAACGTGGTCCCAGCACTGAGCCTTGTGGGACACCACGTTCCACCTCAATTGGGTTAGAAAGTGATCCCCTAACACGTACTTGAAGCTTTCGTTGGTAAAGGAAGTTGCCAATCCAACCAAGTACTGGATCTCCGATTCCGTAACTTTGTAGTCTTTGAAGAAGGATGCGGTGATCAAGGCGGTCGAAAGCTTTGGAGAAGTCCAGATAGATGACATCGACTCCGACCCCATCATCGGCCACTTCCGTCCAACTACCTCGCGCAATAAGTAGGTTGGTAATGCATGACCGGTGTTGACAGAAGCCATGCTGTTCCGGTACCAAGATGTTGCATTTTTCCAGGTAATCCATTAAAGCCTCAGCGACGACTGCTTCCATCACCTTCGCGAGCACAGGGAGGAGAGTCACTGGACGATAGTTTGCAGGATCGGAACGGCTACCGCCTATAAAAATAGGGGTTATAATGCCATACTTCCACCTAGTGGGGACTTGTTGTTCATCAAAGCACCTTTGAAAGAACTGTGACAGTGGTTCAGCTAGCTTGTTGGCCACAGCCTTCAGTGCCTTCGGGGGGATGTTGTTTGCTCCCGGAGAACTATGCTCACGCAGTGAAAGTAACTTCCTTAGCACAATTGATGGGTTTAACATTACATTTGTAAACAATGATGTCGGTAATGTGCATGATATTATGGGACAGGTATAGGTTGCGAATTCAGAAATTGGGGCGTATTGTAGCCGAAAGGCATTAGCTGCTTCTTCGGCATGTTATACTCTACCGCCTGCCGTGTGAAATGGAGGGATTCCATGCTTCACTTTACGAAGCTTATTGACATGCCTATATAGTAGTTTGTTGTTTGCCATGAATTTTTCGGCAAGGCACTGTTGATAAGTTACTTTATCCTCACGGACAAGTGCAGTGCAATAGTTGCGATGGATCAGGAAATTTCTCCAGGTCACTGAGTCGGGGTTAATCTTGTAAGCACGCCATGCTGTATTCCTTATCGTCAGGCATTTTCGAGTCCTACTCCTTATAATTGAAGGCATTTTCGCGGGCCGAAGGGGTTTGGTCTCTGATGCTTTGTTGACGATGTCGCTGAGTCTATTAACGAACTCTGCCCAAACCTTGTCAAGTGGACTTTTGTTTGAGAATTCCCAAGCAGCTGCGTCGGCGAGTTCTTTCAGTACGTGGTAGCGTGTGATTGTATGAGTTAGTTCCGAGTGTTCAGATGGATACTCTGCATAACACACATAGTAAAGAGTTATTGCTACATGATCACTGAGACCTAATAGACTATCCATGAATAACTTGTCAACCATGAGCTCTTCATTTGTGAGCACAAGGTCCAATATGGACGGTTTTTTGCTGTCCTGAATCTAGTGGGCGTGGTGACATGATTGTACAAAGGAATATTGGCGATCAGTTCATGCAATTCTGCTTTGAACTGCTCACTGGACGATACCGAAACCTCCAGACTGTGTAGATTGAAGTCGCCGGAGATGAGAATGTGGCTGTACCTAGTGCGTGTTACTCTGTTTAGGCCACGGATCAAGCAGGAATCCATTTCTGGAGTGGACGTTGGGGGGCGGTAAACGATAGCTATGAGACATGTATCGTTGTGTCTCAGTCGGAGACGGCACCAGAGTGAGTCGGTAATGTGTGTTTCCAGATCTTCAGCTATTGCACATTTCAAGTCGCTTCGGTAGTAGAGTAGGACCCCACCTCCTCTGCTGGGGCGGTCGTTCCGAATGAGTGACATTCCGGCTATCCCAACATCAGCATCAGTCACCCCTTGGTGTTACCAAGTTTCGGTAATAGAAATTAGGTCCCAAGCATTTGCAACCTGACGTAGTCGAAGTTCGGTAATTTTACTGAGGAGCCCTTGGGCGTTAGTGTACATACATGAAAGTTTCTCAGATTTAATCAATGTTTCAGATGTTGTACAACTTGTACGTGAAATTTCGCCGACCAGTGAGTGGCCGGCGACTAATCGTTTTTTCAATGTGTACTTTGTGAAGGGTTTAACGTCTTATTCATCTTCCGTGTAGTTAGTCCCGTGCCTAATCTGCGTCTTACAGTGTAAGGTGTCTGATCAATATCATCTACAGGTTGTATGGGCTCATTCGGCACACTACTAGTGCATTCTTCTTTCATAGATCCCATCGCGTTTGGTTCTTTGAGTGACATATCATCTCTAGGAGGCATATCGTTGATGGTCTCGATCTCTTCTAGATGATGTTCGGCCACTGGCGGATGTGCTCTCGACAGGGTGTCCGCGATGAACATCTGTGTGCCAGGTGTGTACACAATGTCGATGTCATACTTTTGGAGCCGGATGAGCATACGCTGCAGACGGCTGGGAACGTTATTCAGTGGTTTAGTGGCTATCGACTCCAGCGGCTTATGATCAGTGTACACGGTTGTCTTTCTTCCAAAAGTATAATCATTGAAACGCTCCATGGCATAGACCACTGCCAGCATCTCTTTCTCGATCTGTGCGTACCGCTTCTCGGCCTCTGTGAGTGCTCGACTGCGGAAATCCAAAGGTCTTCCGTTCTGCAACAGAACAGCACCTATTCCACTCTGGCTACTATCACACTGTACTTCCAATGGTTGTGCTGGATCGTAATATCCGAGCACGGGCGCATTACTGATAAGGTTCTTAATGGTTGCGAAAGCCAAATCCTGTTCCTTCCCCCAGCTCCAATTTACTCCTTTGTGAGTTAACTGCCTAATCGGAGTCATGACATCAGCGAGTCCTGGTAGGAACCGGCTTAAACAATTCACCATACCGTTTAGGCGATGGACTGCCTTCACATCGTTAGGGGACGGCATCTCTTGTATCGAATTAATCTTCCCTGGGTCAACCCTGATTCCGTCGGATGTTAACACATGCCCATGGAAAATCACCTCCTCTTTCCGCAGCTCTACTTTCTCGCGTTTTAGCTTAATGTTTTTTCGCACGCAACGCCTCAGGAACCGGTGTAGCTTAGTGTCATGCTCTTCTTCGGTAGAACCGTAAATCAGAACGTCATCTGCCACACAGGTTACGCCATCTAAATCATCTATTGCTTGCACCAAACGCTTTTGGAAACTTTCACTAGGCAACTTCAGGCCAAACGGTAATCGCAGCCAACGATAACGTCCGAACGGTGTAGCAAATGTGGTAAGGAAACTGGATTCGTCGTCTAGAACAACGTGCCAGAATACGGAAGAAAGGTCTACTATGGTGAAAAACTTAGCTTTTTTCAAACGTGGTAAAACATCTTCTAACGTCGGTAGCGCATAATGTTCTCTACGCCTGGCCTCATTCAGTGGCTTCGGGTCCATACATACGCGTCGTTCGCCATTTTTCTTCGTAATGATTGCGACCTGGCTAATCCAGTCTGTTGGCTCATCAACCTTTGCAATCACACCTTGCATAACCAGCTTGTTCCATTCCGCGGAAAATCGGTCACGTAGCGCAAATGGGACTATCCTAGGAGGTAACACAATCGGGCGTACCAAAGGATCTAACGACAGGTGAGCGGTACCCTCAAATTCCCCTAAACCCGGGCTAAACACACACGGATACAGGTCACTAACATCGGCTTCACTCTGACAAGCGTACACAAAACGATCATGGCTAAAAATGACAAAGCCAAGAGATAAAATCGAATCAATGCCGAGAATCGGCGTGAGATCCTCATCCACGATCACGAACTGCAGACGATGCGAAACACCGTCTCTCGGATTGACCACTTCAATTGTCGCTGAGCCCTTTGGCTTGAGTCTGGAACCATTCCACATTCGCAGATAATCTTGATCCGATTGAATTTGCACGCCGCGGCAGTGCTTTCTGTGCAAAATATTGATCGTCGCGCCTGTGTCTAACTGGAATCGCATCGACCATCCCTCGATCAGAAGACTTGCATAGACACAATTCTGCGACGCTTTCCGAGACACGTTACCAATCGATTGTTCGGTGTCTTCTGTTGATTTGTCTGGAACGAGTGCACTGACATCTGTCGACTGACAGCAGCGGGCGAAGTGATTGCGCTTCCCACATTTGACACAAATGCGGCCTCACGCCGGACACTGTTCACGGTTCCTCGAATGTCGTGTTGCACAGAAGTTGCAAGGCTCCTGTTGCGCGGTCGTGGCCCTCCTAGTTTTGCTCCTGGAAACAGTGCACAACTCTGAATAACCTGTGATTTTCATCCGCTGGAACTGATAGGCAGTGGAGGACTCACTGTTACAGTTGTCGATACATTGCTGTAGAGATAGATTGCGCTTTCGGAATAGTCGCTTCGTCAAACCTTCGTCATTGATCCCAGGAACAATGCGGTCCCGTATGAGACTGTCCGCCATGCATTTACAGAAACTGCAGGGTCGGGCCAAAATCTTTAGCTCAGTGACGTACGTATCAACGGATTCACCTGGCCGCCTGTTCCGCGAAACGAAGAGGTAGCGTTGAAATGTCTCGTTTGTTTGGCCTTCGCAGTATTCACTGAACTTCTCAAGAACTGTCTCCAGATTGTTGGCATCTTCGCTCTTGTCGCAACACAATATCTTTAGCACGCGGCGCGCATCATCTCCTGCTGCCTGTCGAAACATGGCCAAGCGGTACGCCATCGGTTGTTTGTCCAGACGCGATAAAGTTCAGAAATTCATCCATTTGCTCTTTCACAAACGCCAGTTGCTTGCCAAACTGCGTTCATCCATGTTCAGCGGCGCAGGCATTTGAATAGCCGGTGCAGCTCCAATCATCGTTTGGGTGGTACTAATGTTCTTCTTCTCTGACACCATGTTAGAAGTCGGTCCTTCAGGGACAAAACGTATATTCTGCAAACAAAAGGACCAGGCGAAAACGCAGGCAGAGGGCGAGTGAAACATATCGGTATATACAGCTAGTTGGATCCCTAATTAACGACCTTTGTGAATGCATGAAATTTTTCCTTTGATTCAGTCAAACAAACTCACTCCAATGCGTCCAACTGTTGGCCAATCAGCGTGCGTGTGAACGTCCAGTCAGCTGCCGCCTTTTCTTGCGGCAGCCTAACGGCTTCCTTGCTGGGCTGGCACCGCACGTTCGTTCGAGTGTATACTCCCATCACAAGTGGGATCGATGTGCATTCCACACAGAACCATAGCGAGTCTGGTTTGTTTAATAACTTGGTCTGACTAGGTTTAACACGGAGGCATCTCGCATGGAAGAACTTGCAACGGGTACGACACAAAATGCCCCCTTACCAAATTTGGAACATGATCCACATAGGTCTTTAGTCTGTGGCACGCCGGGCATCACGCTTGTTGAGCAAATGTTACGGACCATTTGATTGACTCACCTTCTATGGTAAAAGGTCGTTCTGTTATTGATGTTGTCGGTAAGGTCACAGTGGTCACGTTGCAGTTGTTTACTTTTAGACTGTCCTCTCTGGCGTGCCAGTTGAATTTTCGGCTTGAACGTGGGGCAGAATACACGGTGTGATTGAGTTTTCGTGGTTAAGCCTGGATCGCGCCGGGTGAATTTGCTTTGAGACCTGTAGCTGCACCAAGCAATGTTGGATTTGAACGAGTGACAGTTCATTCGAAAGCCGTTGAAATAGTCTATCGAGTGAGACGAAACAATGTCTCCGACGATTAGAGTTTTGGCGCTTGGATATCGGCGAAACACGGCCCGGAAGTTAGAGATCAGGGTATATGTAGGATGCACTGGGGTAATACTCGGGAAACTTGTAGAGCTTGTAAAAGCACGATGAATGAATATAAATGCAAAGGTATGCGACAAAATGTCGCTGAACCACAGTTAAAAAACCACGAGTGCACAAGTGAGCGATTAGCACGCAACTTCTCTCAAGGTCAAGTGCTAGCGGTGAAAGCACATATCGGCAATTAGAAGGTGGTGTAGCAGCTATTTCCTGTAAACTCACTACGCACCCACTATACACGTTAGCTAGAGGTGGGAAGCACCTTAGCTACTGTGCCGCAATACCTAAACGAAAAAAGGGAATACAATGCAACAGGTGCAAGCCAGCTAAGCTAGCGGTAACGGATGGGCGTTTTTCCGGTAACCTCTTGCCGGCTACTATGTAGCAGGAAAAAAATTTTTACCGGACAAAATTATAAAATGCTAAATCATGAGATGGTGCTTGGAGGGGGATGCTAAGAGGGATGGGGTGAGAAAAAGAAACACACAGCACGAACGCCACTGAGGTCGTCTCCTAGCCATATCAACAAGTGTATCCAGCCCAACGTGTTCATCGTCTTTCGGACCCCATGCAGAGAGCCGAGACGCTCCAACTGAGGCAAGCTTCGAAGTGAGGACTGTTACACTCAACCGAAATCAGAACAACAGTATTGCAAATGGAAGTTAAGTAGAAACAATGGTAATAGTACATCGGCAGTCCACACTGGGTACAATATCAACTGTTTAGTTTTACGTAGTCTATATGTTTTAGCTAAGCACTCGCTTTTGAACCAATCAATAACCATGGCTGGTTAGTCGGGAGATGGACACTCACGCACTAGCGCGCAGAATGCAGCTCCACAGGCTAGGTAGTGTAGCATGACCTTGAAGCGCTCAACATCTGTATCACTTCTCCCACCTTTAGTTGGAGCTATCCAGCTTGGAAACGATCGACCGGTCGGCGTCGGCGCTCAGAGCGCCGCAATTGTGACTTAGCTACCGGTTCGGCGTCACGCACCTGCATGTCGTTCGATGCTTGAGCTGGCTGCTCTGTCTCGGCAACTGTTTCTGTGTCGGACAATCTCGGTCGCACATGATCTAAATGGCGTCGAACGATCCTGCCATTCTCAATCTCTGCTTCTATTATCTGTCCGTTAGTTGTTTTAACGACGGCTGGTTCCCACTCCGAGCCTGTACGTAAGCGGATGTAGATGGGATCTGAATCTGTCACATGTTTGTCTCTGCTAGATGTATTAAAACGCTCTTTCACTCGTTGTTGTTTTTCCGAAACTTGTGGCTCAATAGAACCATGCAATAAATCCAATCGTATACGCAGTCGACGACCAAACATTAACTCTGCGGGGCTTCTGCCTGTGATCTCATTTGGCATGTTTCGATATGCGAACAAGCAACGATCCAAACGCACACGCAGCGGAGCATTTGGTTGTTTTATTAGCAGTTTCTTCACTGTTTGTACGGCTCTCTCCGCCAACCCTTTAGAAAAAGGATGATAGGGTGCAGTTGTTATGTGTTTAATGCCGTTCGAGTTGAGGAAGGTAGAAAACTCAACACTGGCGAATGCTGGTCCATTGTCAGATACTAATGTCTTGGGAAGGCCAAATGTTGCGAACCTTGTGCGTAGTTTCTCTATCGTACCGGCTGAATTCGCTGAAACAAGAATATGGGTATCAATCCATTTAGAATGGGCATCGATGATTAGCAAAATCATCCGACCTTCGTAGGGACCGAAATAGTCTACGTGGACTCGTTTCTAGGGTGTTTCTAGCCACTTCCAAGGCTGCACTGGCGCATGAGGAGCGGCGTTTCGGGTCTCCTGGCAAGGTCTGCAACTTCCAACCTTCGTCACAATATCACGGTCTAATTCAGGCCACCACACATAAAATCGAGCTAACGACTTCGTCTTTGCGACACCTGGATGCGCATCATGTAGTTTGTCAAGGATACGTGACCGAAATTTCTTGGGGACAATAACTCGTGCGCCCCACAGCAAGCATCCATTCTGGAGGCTGATTTCAGACATCCTGTTACGGAAGGGCATGAGTTCTTTGGGGGTGTTTCCAGGCTACCCAACTTGGGCATAGCGTTTAACCAATGATAGAACGGAGTCTCTGTCAGTTTCCTGACGTATGTCTGTACATGTGACTGGGGAATCATTAAAATGCTGGACCAGGTTTACAAGCTCTTGCGGGGTAAATTCTTTCGATGGTGTCTCTGGTAAGGGAAGCCGGCTAAGAACATCAGCGGTGGTATTCTGCTTGCCTGGAACGTATTGTAGCGTGACCTTGACGCGCTCAACGTCTGTATCAGGGACCTTCATTCCTTTTGACCAATTCATCGCTTAGCCACCTCTCCTCTGCTTCCATTCACATCCGCGGCGCGCAAACAACACACTTCGCGGGAATCGGTGATCTTGCATGCGTAACACGTGTACGAGCCATCGGAGCCTGATGCGTTAAATAACGGTGCTGTGCGATTCATCTTCATTTCCTGTGCCGTAAACAAGGCGTCGAACACGCTCGTTGCTTACACGGTGTTCCCACCAGATATGAGCTAAATTGCGAAGGCACCGATTGCCGAACTTGACTAGCCTCTTTATATGCGCTGATCTAAAGGTTCAGGCTTCACAACCGTACAGTAGGGTCCAACGTACCGCTGCATTGTATAGTCTACCCTTCAGGGTGAGAGTGATGTCGCGCCGGCGCTATAGGTGGCGAAGGTTAGCAAAAGCGCCTCCATCTTTTGTTATACGGTTGGTGATCTCATCCTCAATCCCACTGGCGCTGATACAACTTCCCAGGTAGTTGAATTTTTGAACGACTTTTAGGTGATCCCCACCAAGTGTCAGCGTAGGAGGCGGTCCAGGCCAACCTTGGAGGAACGCTTTGCACTTCGATGGTGCAAAGCAAAGCCCGAAGCGGCTGACAGCCAGTGCTAATCTGTCCAGTGCCGCTTAGCATGTCTGGGCGCTGTCACAGATGAGGGCAAAATCGTTAGCACACTCCAAGTCACGAAGTCGTTTTCCTGGGAACAGATCCACACTTTCTAAATGGTGTCCTGTGAGCGCGATTTCCATGACTTCGTCAATAGCGAAGTCGAAGAGGATGGGTGACAGCGGGCATCCTTGTCTCACACCGCTGGAGATATTAAAGGGCGACAACATAACCCCATGGATACGTGGACACATTACGGAGGCACAGGCCACCGGCTGTCGGTGACCACCTACACAGCGCGGTATCTCGACTGCGGCACAGAGAGGGCACATCCATGTTACAGTGTCGGCTCGGGACAACGCTTTGCCCTAGCTGTGATCCAAGCCCTGAGAGTTTCTGAAGCTTTGGCGCAGCAACCAAACGGGGACGCGGGGACGGCGGCGGCTTAATGTCTACGCTCGGTTTGCTACCCTTGGCCGCCTTGTATTGCAGTCCGCTTGTGACTCGACACTTCCCGCTGATATACCGCGTGCCCTACAAATTACCTTAGGTGTAGTTAAGCATGCCGAACAACCCAATCGAAGTACGTTTACCCGAAGTGGCGGGCTTTAGCCCTATTATCTTAGGTACAGCAAACCCGGGAAAAGTCTACCGACTTTCATTGACGAACGGTAAATTGCCGCACATTGCGCGCCCCGAGAAAACTCCGAGGAATTCTAACGACAGCCCGGAGATCCAATCGGATCTCACACGATGCACCTACGTACACAATCGCCACGTCTATCTACCACAAATTCCACGGCGCTGCATGTTTTTCCGTGACGAGGCGCAGACTACCCACTTGTAGACGATCGATACATCCTGGTCTGTGTTTGTGGTCAAATGTTTCGTGGAATGCTGCTGGCCTGTGGGCTCTGTGCTTGCCGATGGTTAGCCG
>CALYDF020008714.1:0-11418 GCA_944474145.2 Dicrocoelium dendriticum
AGCTGCCAAAAGAGGCAGCCAGCACGTCGGCATGCTGCGAAGGGCATTCGGGAGATTTGACCCATCAATCTTCCCAATGATGCTCAATTCCTACGTGCGCCCGCATGTTGAATACGCAATCCAAGCTTGGCAACCTTGGTTGAAACGCGACCTAGAAGCGATAGAGGCACCACAACGGAGAGCAACAAAGAACGTGAAGGGCCTGCGGTATAACTCTTACCACCGAAGGCTGAAGTTGTTGGGAATTTTCAGCGGGCGTTATCGAAGGCAGCGCGGCGATCTCATATTAGCGTATCAGATATTGAGTGACCCCAACTACGTATGCCGCCATTTGCTGAAACTTAGCCACAACACGCAGCTCAGGGGTAATTGCTTAAAGTTGAAGGAACAATATAGCCGTCTAGAGTGTCGACGGAATTACTTTTCCCTTCGGGTTTGCAAACCATGGAACGCACTCCCATACTCAGTAGTATCCTCTTCCTACCCTAGATGTTTTCAAAAAACGATTAGATGTTGCTCTCAGCTCCCAACATTTTGTTACCTAAGCTCCTCTGTTGTGGATTACGCCAAGCATGTTTTCAACAGGACTAATGTAACAAATGGACCTAAGTGAGCGACCATATTTTATTTTCTCACTCCTTACCTCAACTATCACTGCGCCCCAGTGTCTTTCTGAATGTTTACGCGCGATATTTCTTTTTCATTTTACACTGATGTTAATTATCAAAGTATTCATCTCGGCAGACGTTCGATAGATGACCCAGACATATTTTAATTGCATCATATTCACCGCTACCATCCTACGGGACGTGTCAAGCACTTGCTTTTATCCCGTGATAAATCATTGTTCATTGTTCATTGTTCAACCCGCATAAATTTATTGCTCATTGTATAGTGCTCGCTTATTTGGTTTTCATGTAAGGGCATCTACTTTATATTCCTCAACAAAGCTAACCTGACTGTGACTTCTCCATCCCAGCAGGAACCAAAAATTCCACGGTGAATGTACTGACTTTAAAAAACGTGACCCATATTCCTAAACTTCGAGGGAAGGTAAGTTTCGTGCATCACATCAGATATCCGTATTTTTGGTTTAACAATTTCCTTTAAATGAATATGCCCACGAAAAGCAAATGAACTAACGTTGTTACTGATGTTAGTTTTCCTGGAGGCGTGGACCCAGATGGGCGCAACTCGTATACGTGCGAACTTTATTGAGAGTTGAATATCAAAGGGAATATCTTTTGCTAAGTTGACAAGAACGTAAATCGAGCGGTAGCAGGGTTTTGCCAAATTTCTTTTCTGGATCAAACTGTGCTAATTGCCGATTGTCTACTCAGTTCACTTCAGTCAATCACTTAACATTCTCGCATGCATATGAGGTGGATGAATATCCGTAGGCTCTGGTCGCAATGTTATTACTAAGAACAGTAATAATAATGCTAGTAACAATATTGTTAATCACATGCGGGAACACGCAAAAATTAGAAGTCGATTAGACTTGTTGTTTTGTGGAATTAAGGAACCGAATTTAGAAAACGCTACGGACTTGGTGCTTGAATCAACGGAAGGATGCAATGAACCACTCATGTGTCAGATATCAATGTCCACATCCACAAACGTGATAAGCTGAAACCCGGATTAGTCTTTCAGCGAACGTACTCACTTTCATTCTGCAGGTGAAGGCTTGTTTGTCTCCGAGGTTCACCCAACTAGGCACAGTGGTAGAAACGAACAAACATCTAAGTAGCAATCCCACTTGCATAGAGAGCAGTAGACTAATTTGGTTTAGGTATTGAGGCAAACATCTAGTCCAACGAGGAAGCAGATGTTCTCTATCAACCACCAGATAATGCGCTTCCGTATTACCGACTTAGAACTCCAACGTACAGGAACAACACAGAACGGACATCAGTGTCAAACATGACCAGCCCCCACCTACCTTGGGCGCTTTGCGAATAAACCTCTGAGAGCCACAGCAATGCTAGCTACAAAGTTGCGTCGTACTCAACCGAGCTTTTTCTGTCCTGACCCGGTACCCAATGTGGTGGATGTCAAGAATAACATCCTATTTGTCCTGCGTTTG
The DNA here is from genome assembly GCA_944474145.2 of Dicrocoelium dendriticum. Classification (NCBI taxonomy): domain Eukaryota; kingdom Metazoa; phylum Platyhelminthes; class Trematoda; order Plagiorchiida; family Dicrocoeliidae; genus Dicrocoelium; species Dicrocoelium dendriticum. Next base: position 2,087 of record CALYDF020008714.1, read on the forward strand.
AGGCTACCATTTGGTAACAATGCTTAGAAGCGGGTTCAGATTATCGCATCTGCATGAGTTGAAACCACAAACAAAATTCGACTTGAAATTTTTCGTGAACCAACCTCAGTTGATGACGCCAAACGGGTTGCGCACAATCCGCTGCTCAGGGTAATCCACCTAATAAAGAGGACTCAACATTGGAGCATCATTTCCGCGTGGAATAACACATTTTTCTGCTGTCGTGGGCAACCACTCTATCAGGCCACGGTCAATGGACAATGGACAATGGTTTATTGCGGGTAAAAAAGCATCGCTTAACAGGTCCCGTGGGATGGAAATTATTGCGAAAATAAATTGCATAATAAAGTGAAAAGCGTTGTGGTGGACTCACCATAGACTTATGTGAAATAGCGGAGATGTTCGCGTATTAAACATAAAAATCCATAAATCCAATGGTTGAGCGCTTGGCAAGAAACCGTTTGATTGCGTTTTGTAGCCCCTGGCTAACAAGTCATAACAGGAAATGTAAGTGAGACAACGCATCGTCAACACGTTGTTTAAATATCGCCAGATTGGGAGCAGAGACGACATAATTAGGGAGGGCATTCCAAGGCTCACACACGCGGAGAGAAAAGAAATTTCTACGGCATTCTAGCCGGCTATAATGAATTGTCAGTTTCAGAGGGTGACCTCTTAGTTTAATGTTGGGGTTCAATTCCAGCAGCGGACGGCAAATGTGGTTTGGGTTCTTCAGAATCTGGTAAACCATTATGAGATCCCCCCGCAAAAGCCGATATCGACTGCTGTACATTCTTAGAGATTTCAGTCTAAGCTGATAGGGCAGATGAAAGAGGCCCCTGACGTTCTTGGTTGCCCGTCGTTGAGGAGTCTCGAGAGCAATGAGATCATGTTTCTGCCACGGCTGCCACGCCTGAATAGCATATTCCACATGCGGGCGCACGTAGGCGTTAAGCATTTGGGGAAATATTGATGATTCAAACCGACCGAAGGCTCTGCGAAGAAGGCCGAAGTGTTGATTTCCGGTTCTCGTCGCCTTCTCTGCTTGTTTGGAACACCCGAGATCTTCCTGTACCAATACACCCAGGTCCCGCTCATGAGAAACCTTTGCCAAGGTGTGGTCTCCAATCTTGTAGGCGCTCACCAGCTGGTGACGCAGATGCATCACTTTGCAATTAGCCATGTTCAATTGAAGCTTGTTACTCTTTGACCATTCGTAAATGCAATCTAGGTCATGTTGGAGCAGATCCTGATCTGTCTTGTTACTAATCGCCCGCCATATCTTGACGTCATCGGCGAAAAGCAGGAAGTTTGAGGAGATGACTCTTGCCAGGTCGTTGATAAACACCAGGAATAAGCGCGGTCCCAGCACTGAGCCTTGCGGGACACCACATTCCACCTCCATTGGGTTAGAAAGTGATCCCCTAACACGTACTTGGAGCTTTCGTTGGTAAAGGAAGTTGCCAATCCAACCAAGTACAGGATCTCCGATTCCGTAACTCTGAAGCCGTTGAAGTAGGATGCGGTGATCAAGGCGGTCGAAAGCTTTGGAAAAGTCCAGATAGATGACGTCGACTCCGACCCCATCATCGGCCACTTCCGTCCAACTACCTCGAGCAATAAGTAGGTTGGTGGTGCATGACCGGTGTTGACGGAAGCCATGCTGTTCCACTACCAAGATGTTGCATTTTTCCAGATAGTCCATCAAAGCCTCAGCGACGACTGCTTCCATCACCTTCGCGAGCACAGGGAGGAGAGTCACTGGACGATAGTTTGCAGGATCGGAACGGCTACCGCCTTTAAAAATAGGGGTGATAATGCCACACATCCACATAGTGGGGACTCGTTGTTCATCAAAGCACCTTTGAAAGAACTGTGACAGTGGTTCAGCTAGCTTAATGGCCACAGCCTTCAATGCTTCCGGGCGGATGCTGTCTGATCCCGGGCAGCTATGATCGCGCAGTGAGAGTAACTTCCTTAGCACAATTGATGGGTTGAAAATAACATTTGTAAACAAAGGTGTCGGTAATGAGCTTGATATTATGGGACAGGTAGATGTTGCGAGTTCAAAAATTGGTGCGTATTGCAGCCGCAGTGCATTGGCTGCTTCTTCGGCGCTTTGTACTCTACCGCCTGTCGTGAATAGTGGGGGTATTTCATGCTTCACTTTACGAAGCTTATTGACATGCTTATACAGCAGTTTGTTGTTTGCCATGAACTTTTTGGCTAGACACTGTTGATACGTTATTTTGTCCTCACGGACAAGTGCGGTGCAATGGTTGCGATGGGTCAGGAAATTTACCCAAGTCTCTGAGTCTGGGTTAGTCTTGTAGGCACGCCATGCTGCATCCCTTATCGCCAGGCATTTGCGAGTCCTACTCCTTATAATTGAAGGCATTTTCGCGGGACGAAGGGGTTTGGTCTCTGATGCTTTGTTGACGATGTCGCTGAGCATATTAACGAACTCTGCCCAAACGTTGTCAAGGAGACTTTTGGTTGAGAATTCCCAAGCAGCTTCGTCGGCGAGTTCTTTCAATACGTGGTAGCGTGTGATTGTATGAGTTAGTTCCGAGTGTTCATATGGATACTCTACATAACACACATAGTCAAAAGTTATTACTACGTGGTCACGGTGTTCGCTCCTATCAAAATTTCCTTGGATTTGCAACACCTAAGATCCAGATTAGTTCGTCAATAGTTCACCCTGTTCATGTGATGCTAAGATTATTTTCGGTCTGCCCGAGTGCCGCTTCACTGCGTTATGTTGACCTGAAAAAGCGGTATGAGAATCCTCGTAGTATGCATTCAATATACATATATACATGGATTAGCGTCATTCATGTCCAATGGTAGACCGAATAAAACACATCCACATGCGTTTGTCCTAACTTAAGTATAAACTGCCACAAACTGGATAGATATATAGTAAACCTCATGAACAATAGTACTAACCACGGGCATGTGTATGGTTTGGAGGTCAGGCTGACAGCCATTTTCGCATACATGAGAATAAATACAAAATAGAACCTGTTGGTGTTTTCTTTAACATTAAGACGTGAACATAAATAACAGCCTCATATCTTGGGATCAATATTTTAACGATACGGTTAAAGGGGTAGTAACACAACTGCCATCAGTACGAATACCAACAGAATGATTAATGTACCATTAGTAGAGTGAAATAGTATGTGCTTAGATTTTGTCTCCTGTATACACAGTGTGGTTTCCGTATCTGATCAGGGAGATCGCACAGCGTGCGAATGCGATGGGGTGTTCAAATTAGTCTCTTCGTGTCGCTGATCGGTCCGATCACCTGCTGCCCGAGGTACGAATTTTGCGCAACCTTAAGAATTGACAGTTGTAAACACATACTTGGAGCAACAGTTACCGTCATTGTACATCAACCAATTTCTCTGCACACTGTCAAACATGCCGCTTTTCAAACAGTGTTCGCACACCATTGTAAATGTTCTAGACGTAGCATGGCTGTCAGGCAATTACTCAAATATTTGTACATACCACTGTGTACGCTGCTTTGGCCACAGTCCATTTGGTAATGTTCTGCATCGTACGTCCCGGGTGCAGCCATTCGCTGCTACTAAAACGATTGGCGTCGATTCATTTCCGATATACTAAACTATGATGCTGATGTACCTTACCGTTGGTGTTCCCTTGATTTTAATCTATCCAGAAGGTTGGCCATATCCAATTCGACTTCTGGGAAGAGTTTCTGCGCTTCGCATTCAATCTCTTTAACACTTGCGATTTTATAAGCCACAGTAAATTCAGTAGGGCTGATGAACAACAGGAAATATAAGTATGCTCACTCTCATCACTATCCTGTGGAGCGGAACATGAATTGTCGACGTCATGATAATCTGTAGTCGGTTAATTTCCGGGATTGTTCAATTGTCACAGATTTTCCTGGATAATTTCCTTTATTATGTACCGTCCAACCTGGTCACAGGAGTGACAGTCGTGGAGCATTTCTCTCCAAATATATCATATTTTACAGTTTACTGATTAGTATTGAAATATGTGATCAAGCTAGGGTCACGTAAACTCCGAATTGGTTTCAAGGAGATTAATGTGGTAAGCATAGCCTGCTGAGTGATGCTTTGTAGATACAACAGTGATGTGAATCGCGGCCGAATAATAATTCCAATAGGAAGATGCCGTAGCTCGACGTCTCGGTATGTCACCGTACTAGACTCTACTTGAGAAGCTACTAAGGGTATCATGATTCATGATGAGTACAACAGATTAATGAGCAAGACGGTAAATAACCGCGAAATACAATCGCGTTAAGTAAGCGCAATAAAGGTAGGTTAGGTTTGGCTCATCCGTCTTAGGCAGGTGCAATATAGATACTACATTGCACCAAGTAGGTAGTTAAGCATCCTAAACACATTGTACATAAGTTCAACGTACATCGTTCCTAGAATAAAGAAGACACAAAGAAGATGGCAGAGGTTGAGTAAGCCGCTTTGAAAGTTCGCAGGGAAATGGTGCGATTGAATTTACTTCTATTCATTAGCTCGCTAAATTGAAGTTCCGATTGAGAGAACGGGATTTATAACTATGCACAATTTAACAAAATTGTAGAAACACAATGGAACAGTGATGCCTAATAGTTGGTGTGTGCTGTGAAGGCCGTCTCGTATAATAACTGCAGGCTGTGCGTGTTGAAAGGTAAACCAGAACCGGTCCGGTCGTCTCATATTCGAGGTGAGCGAGAATTAGCAGGTATGTTTAACCACCAAGCAGTCAGTCGTGTGTTACATTTATTTACTACTGGTTATTCTTTCTGACCACTTGCCTACGTCGACCAGTTAATCAGTGCCTAATATGCCACCTGTTCCCAAGCAATTCGTTTTCGGAGTCACCTCGTTTTGCCGACATTCCGGAATCAAGCTGGTTGATTTGTCTGAATCTCAGTGCGTTCTCCTGAAGGTGGCAGACGTACAAGGAGCGTATAGAGTCTGTTGACATGGCATAAATTGATTTCATATTGAAGTCCGCAATTGGTACGCAATTAGTAAGATCCATCTGTCAATGGAACAATGGAACAATGGTATATGACGGGTAAAAAAGCATACACTTAACGAGTCCCGCAGGTTCGCAATAGAAATACTGACAAATTGACAAACCACATAAGTGGTTGAAGTAAGGAGTATCAGTGAGATAAAAGGTAGAAGTATAACAGTTTTAGGGGGATAAAGTGGTACGATGCAAAACTGGCTAAGAAATTGTTATCGTTGGTGATGGTAGCAAATCAAAATGGAGTACTCGCCGGTTCGCACAGATTTACGACCGTGAATTTGGGGTATAAATCCAAAGAGGCTGGTCAGCCTAAATATATACAAGCATCAACTGGGAACGTAGCGAAACAAGAACAGATGTTAGCGCGACTTGTATTTTGAGCGAGCCACAGTTAGACATTGAGTCAGCAGATAATTGTGTCACGCGAGTGAAACTGCAATCAGTCAGTCAAATTGAACTGTGATGCCCAGGAGTGTTTCAAATTAGTTTCCTATTCAACATGCGATATCAGTTCACATATCAAAATTCCCTAGTTCGAGCTGCACTACTACAGTGTTGCGAGCGGGTATTTGTTCCCACCTGTGTATGGACTACCACAAACTGGATGGAACAACAACAACCTCATGAGCAATAACACTACACGGTGCATGAGTTGGGATTCACTATACGAAGATCGCACGTACAATTATTGGCAAATAATACGACCGTCGATGGTAAATTAACTTTCAAACGTGAACCTAAATGGCAGTCTTAAATTTAGTCAGAAATGTGGTCATCAACAAGAGATAGATAGAGATATAGTAATTGTGGAGCAAATGACATTAATACGGTTACCAGGTGGAAAGGTGCGCAAATAAGAGGTAGTGTAAAACGGGGATGTGTTATCGTTAGTGTGTGTTGCAGATGCTGTCTGCTGCATGCGTTAGAAGGCGGTAATATCACACATTGTTTGGTAACCGATTTGACGAATCATGCGAACGCTACTTCTGGTATATCCCGCTACGTCCTGTCCTACATTTGACTTCACACAAAATAAGCAACCTTTTTCAACAAATTTACGTGAAGTAGTTTACATAACATCTAAATACTCAACTGCTGGCAAATGTAGCTGTATACTCTACTGTGACATTAAGATATTTATGTAAACGACAGACTCGCTTGGGGCTCGAGTGACACGTAAACGCTCCCACATCCATTCACAAAAGGAAGCTGAGACTTTAACCACGATAAAATTAAAGAAAATGAACTCAAGCGCAAACGCTACCTATTTCATGCCTAGTAAAACCGAGTCTTTGTAATGCGCAGAAATATGGACAATCAATCCTATGCAGATGGTTGGAATTACATCGCATATGATTTTGTGTATAGTGTGTCTCAGGACCAATGGCTTTTGAGGTGAATAACAAGGGGGTTGACCCACTTTGACTGAGAAATACCGGAGGTGGGTATATGGTGCAACACCCAGTCATGTTACAGAGTATGAGCACGGATGTATTACACAGCTGGGGCTGGAATGGGACTACTTGGACATGGTCAGGAATTCAATGCATGTCAGATAATATTATTGCAGGCAAACGTCTATATCCATGGTGCGATTTGCAATTAAATCATTGAGCATTGCATAGTTAATCGCACGGGTGAACAAATGATCCATCTTCATAAAATTTGGTTGCAGTTATACTGTGCTACAAATCAACTGTTTCCGAACCTAGAATGTTTTGATAATGAAATATGCTCAAAGGACTGCAGTACCACTACAGTTGAACTTACCTACTTCTAGGTCACTCCAAGGTATTAGGCATTTCTAATGCCAAATCCAGCAGGTACCTTTGCCCTTCCGACTCCTACCTAGATAATAGCTGCCTTTCCTTAGTGCACCTATGTTCATTACGACGGATGAACAGCGAGAAATATAGCTATATTCAATCTCGTGTCTGATACGTGAAACAGAAGATGTACTAGCAATATTAGGAAAATCGCTAGTCAGGTACAACTCCGGATTTTACAGTTTAATTGGATGACCCAACCTTTGGACATTTGCAACGAAATTTGTTGTGACTGGAACACCGAGATTTTCTCAACTGCACTTCCAAGCTTGGAAGCGTTGTAGAGTACTTCTGCTCCAGAAATAACTGTTGATTCATGTACGCAATTCTTCACTCAAATGCAAGAACTAAGGTTAAATATTGTAAGCATCAACCGCTTGGTTGCCTGAAGCTGATGTGGTGCCTTGAGCGAATTGGCGTTTTACTTAATAACGTTGGAGGACTGCCGACCAATCTAAGATATTCAGATGTGTCCAACTGAATCAGTCGCAAGCACGCACGTTTCGATGTTCGGCCATTGTGGACTATCATCTTTGCATACAGCTAGGGCAAATAAGACTGTTTATGTGGTTCTGATATTCGGTGATACGAATGTGTTCCCATCCTTCAGATCTCCGATTACCATATGAATACTGGAATCTAGTTAGGAAAATTCCTCAAGCGCATGGTAACCTGTATTTACGCGTCTAGTTACTGAAGAATTCGTCAGGCTCCGTCTTGGCAACCGCGGAATGTCAGCACCAACACACTTCATTCATGTAGGTCGACAAAAGTGCAAGAAACAATATGATGCCAGTGGGAGAAAAGTAATCTTCATTGACTTTATAATGAGAACATGGATGACAAATGTTTGGTGAGAAGAATAACAGCCAAAGCTTTCATGCTCCGAGCAGTTGCGCTCCCAGTTGTAAGTGCGCAATAAACAACGGTTTACTGACACTGTCGAACAATCGCTGCACTTCGTCTGGATCATCACTAGCGTCTTTTTCAGGTCCAATCAACTTCGCATCAATTGATTTGGTCCATCCATCCGTCATGACGCACAAAACACTGAGTTTGAGCGTCGTAGTACTTCTGTGCCATTCTCGGACATCGGAAGCACCACAGGCATAATACTGCGCTGGACCAAGTATATGTCTCTACTAGGCATACGAACGAGACCGTAGTAGCATGTGCGAAGGAGAGAGCGTACTGAGCAATTCAAAGCAAACGAAATCGACGTATTTAGGTAAAAACAAAAAAGGAAATTTAAACCGCGGAATTTCATCTGCCTTATTCTGCTGCAAATAATGCCGGGAAATGTGGAATGAATGTGAGTAACTAGGGTCTGGATAGTGGTAGGTGAGATGTGAAAAACAAAGAATGAATCTCCCAGCAATAGCTAGTTCGCGTTTATCCTCTCTGCAAGATGCAGAAGATTAGGCGACGTCCATTGAGTCGCGCGGCGACCACTGCTGAATGTTTTGAAGTTGGATTAAATGAATTTGTCAATGGGATATTCCGGTATTGGCAATAGGAATACATTCATATATTAAAACGACGTTACACCATCATTTTTGAACCGTTTCATGTTGACCTGCCTCCATGCAGGATATTCTCTCGGACGGAATTGTTTGCAATCCCATCCGCACTCCAATCCAACTGTAGGTGCCGTTTTAATCTCTTTTCAGCAAAGAATGCTTGGGACAGAACGCAATGCTACAAAAATTAGAGGTGAGTTTATTGGTGTAAACCTAGTCAGATGCATTCCTCTATATATTCCTGTTATCTGTCAAATGAACGAATGCGGATCACTTTTGTATCTGGAAAATATGCTTTCGTTTAATCTTCCAAGATATGATCCACGAGGTGAATCGCATCGGGGGTAAGGCACATGCAAGCGAATCAACGGATTCTATGGCCACCCTTGTAGAAGGTTCCAGTATTTGAACAACGAACAAAGAGAAGACCTGGTAGACAGGAGTGAATTAGAGACATGAGCATGATTATGCTTAATATGGCACATGTTTTCACGCTTGGCTGCGGGTTGCAGGACTAAATGATGTCAGTTGCAGACAGCTTTACGTTGATATTAGTCTCCACTGTCGGACTGTAACCACGTTCACTATCGAGCGGCAGCAACTGGCACCACCATGAGGAACTGAATGGGCTAGCTGCCATGGATTACACAGAAATCCGGTAGTGGATGAGGAGATGAGTCAGTCCTGATATAACCCGAGCTGTTCTAGTAGGTGGATAGAATACTAGATCGTGGAAATGACCGGTAGTATTGGCGGACAATGGACAATGGACAATGGACAATGGTTTATTACGGGTAAAAAAGCATCGCTTAACAAGTCCCGTGGGATGGAAATTATTGCGAAAATAAATTGCATAATAAAGTGAAAAGCGTTGTGGTGGACTCACCATAGACTTATGTGAAATAGCGGAGATGTTCGCGTATTAAACATAAAAAATCCATAA
>CALYDF020008715.1:0-11415 GCA_944474145.2 Dicrocoelium dendriticum
GGATGGTATGATTGTCCATACTATGGATTGGCGGCATCTGTGTCTGGAATTGCCTGTCACTCTAGCCTCTACGGGGCAGCCACAGGATGCCTGCGCCTACAGAGGGACCATGAGTGGCTCACGCTGCACCACACAAATTGCCACCCACACACACCCCATATCCAGTGGAAACCTGATGGCCTGCAGATAGGAGCCACGTTTTACCAACGGAGCCGGCCCACACTCCTTCAACAAGCAGAAAAGAAGCATTCCTGCCTAACTGGGAAATCGTGTGCACCAAACGTGCACAGTGGTGGCTGGGCCGTAGCACGTTCCACACAGGATGAAACCACTCTTTGAGCCTAACACCGTCACGAGGACGGTCACTTCGTCTTCTCCAGAAACGACTAAGTGTCTCCTGGAGCCAGTATAGACGAGGTGCTGGGTAATGAACAGGTAGACATCTTATCGAGATTCGCATCAGGCTTAACCACACCGGGGAGCTCGAACAACGTGTAACTTCTGAAATGCAGAAATGCTCATCACGCAGGCAAGCGTACCACATCCGCGCCTTACTGGGCTGGATTAGTAAATTGAATGGGAACGCACTCATCGCACTTCTGCTCCGCGTGAAAAATTGCCTTCTGCATCTGGGCTACATTCCTCTTGATCAGCCTATGGAATTCGCACCGATCAACTCTGCCTCTGATTTCCAACACCTAAACTCAATAATACTCAGTGATATACTCACCTTCTTCATGTCCTGGTAATGTAATTCTGATTTGCCTTTGCGCCGTTTCCTTACACTAAGTTGTCCGTACAAAAGCTGAATGCGTATCATTGTTGACTACATTAGCTGTACATTTAGACATAGATTGGCGTCATCCGTGGCCGATGACCATTCGAACGCAATATATGCACATGCTTTTGTACAAATTTAAGCATGAATTGCCACAAACTAGATAGAGACGCATTAGACCTCATGAACAAGAGTACTACAAACGTGCATGCGTTTGGTTTGTAGGTAAGGCTAACAGTCATTTTCACCAAATGATAGGAAGTTGCACGTACGTGAATAGGTATCCAATACGAACTGTAGGTGTTTTCTTTAAAATTTAGTAGTGACCAGAAATGACGGCCTAAATTTTGGGCATCGATATTTGAACTACACCGATATAGGAATAGTGAAGCAAATGCCATCAGTACGGTTAACACGTAGAATGATAAACAAACAATAAGTACAGTAAAATAGTGTATCGAGGTGCTGCCTCCTATATGTGAATTCTGGCTTGCGGAGCTGATGGAAAAATGTACGATGATTTATGTCGGGAAAAAAGCAGTTGCTTGATATGTCCCTCAGGTTGGTGAGACTGAAACTACAATTATGAAAAGGTAGGTGAGTTGTCTGTTTGAGTGTTTAGCTAGCAGATACGCTGCTGAATAATAGTAGTGTAAGTCGGAAGTGAATGCGAAAGACAAAACAAAATGGGGACAGTAATAGTTGTTGTAGTCTGTCAGAAAAATAAAACCGGAAACACACTTCTGTACCGCGTCCTCAGGTATATGTAACATGTTAATCCGGTTTGGAGAGATAATTAAAATATTCCAAAGTTGCACAGTTTACGCGATGAAGTGCTAGGGACAAAGGGCAAGATCCAATCGTTTTTTGAAAATATCTAAGGTCGGGGAGGAAACAACGAATTTTGGGAGAGAGTTCCAGGGTTGGCAAACCCGAAGAGGAAAATAATTTCGCCGGCATTCCAGGCAGCTAAATTGTGCAAACAATTTCAGAGAGCTACCCCTGAGATTGGTGTTATGGCTGAGTTTCGGAAAGTAACGGCATACATGATTTGGGTTACACAATATTTGGTAGACTAATATGAGGTTTCCGCGCAGGCTTCGGTAGCAGCCACTGAAAACTTCCAGTGACTTCAGCCTTTGATGGTAGGACAGATTCCGTAGGCACTTGAAGTTCCTTGTAGCCTTGCGATGTGGTTTCTATAGCACTTCTAAGTCGTGCTTCAACCAAGGTTGCCAAGCTTGGATGGCGTAATCAACGTGAGGGCGCACTTAAGAATTGTACATCGTGGGGAAGGTGGATGGATCGAATCATCCGAATGCTCTCTGCAGCAAGCCGACGTCCTGGTTGGCTATCTTCGCAGCTGCCTCTGACTTCTTTGAGCAGTTAAGGTCACTTTGAAAGATAACAGTAAGGCGGCGTTCTTGGGAAGTTGTTTTCAATGCATGTGACCTAAGCCTGTACATGGAGTCATGTCTATGGTCCGATTGAACAGCGTGATATTTTTCCACATTGAACGGTAGGGTATTAACAACTGACCAGTAGGAAATGGTGTTGAGGTCACGCTGGAGCTTTCCGTGATCGTCGGGTTCTTTGATTGCTTGCCATAGTTTGATATCATCCACGATGAGTAAAAAAGCGAAGTAATTTCCCGCGCCAGATCGTTTGTGGAAATCAAGCATAGACGGGGCCGGAGCATCAAGATTGTGGTATGCCGCACTCCACCTCTGTTTCGTCGGACAGCGATTCTCGTACTCTCACTTTCAAGCGATATTCGTGCAGGAAATTACCTATCCAACGCAGCAGTGGGTCACCAAGGTCATGGAGCTGAAGTTTATGGGGGAGAATTTGGTGGTTTAAGTGATCAAACACTTTTGAGAAGTCCAAGTAAATGACATCAACTCCCTGCTCCACCATCGGCTGCTTCACTCCAGCTGTTGTGTGTAATTAACAGTTTCGTGGTGCATGTGCGCTTTTGTCGGAAGCTCTGTTACTATCATGTTGTGATTTTACAGATACTGCGTGAACGCATCAGCAAGAATAGACTCCAAAACCTTCGAAAGTACATGGAGTAGCGTTGTAGGTCGGTAATTGGTTGGGTCAGTGTGACTGCCTCCCTTATGAATAGTAGAGATGACCCCTCGCTTCCATGTTGTTAGAATATGATTCTTCTCCATACAGCGCTGATAGAATATAGCCAGAGGTGCCGCCAGATCACTGACTGCTGTTTATAAAGCTTTCGGAAGAATGTTATCGACACCAGGAGAGCTGTGGATACGCAGGGACAACAGTTTCTTTGGCACACTTTCAGCAGTAAAAGTACTGTTGGATATGTCTGATGGTGGGACAATAGAAACAGGGATAACCGTTGGGCCCGTTACTCTCTGAAACGTTTGTGGGTAATGGAACCGTGAGAGATTGGCTGCTTCCGTTGCTGTTCGCGTGCATCTGTCAGTCGTGATCAGTGCTGGAATTCCGCGCTGCACCTTACGAAGGCCATTAACATGCCTGTTTAAGAGTTTGCGTTTTGTGCAGAATCTCTTCATAAACTCCTGCCTATGCATCAGCTTGTCCTCGCGGAACAAACCCACACAGAATTTATGCTGCGCCGCGTAGGCAGTCCAGGTTTCGGAATTCGTGGAGTCCTTGTGAGTTCTCCACGCTGTCTCTCAAGGATATGCATTTGCGTGTTATGCTGTTCAGAAATGACTACCTTCTTCTTTGACGTTGGAAGGATTTCTGATCAGACGCGTGCGTTACCAACGTGATAAATGACTTTGTGAATGTGTCCCAGACGATTTCTTGGGGGCATTTGGTTAAGAAGGTCTGTTACCTCTCTAACAAGCCCGGCTAACACGTTGTAGTGCGTGACCGTATACACATTATCGTCCTCTTCTTCAGGATATTCCGCATAAAATACATAGTTAAACAACAGCGTCCCATGGTTGCTGCGACCCAGTGGTGTGCTTTTAATTATTCCGTCTACCATGAGTTCGTTGGTGAGCACAAGATCAAGCACCGACGGCTTGTTAGCAGTTCGAAATCTGGTAGGAGAGGTCACGTGCTTGTGCATAGGGTAGCTGAAAATTACCTCTTGTAAACAACCTTTGAACTGCATGCTGTCGGTCGCCCTTATTTTCCAGATCGTGCATAACAAAGTCGCCTACGATGAGAATGCGATTGTGTCTTGCGCAAAGCAACCTGAAGAAACTGGTTTAGTTTAGATTCCGTTTCACATGTAAAGTTTGGTGGACGGTAAATCACAGCCATAAGACACGTGTCTTTGTTCCGCAACCATAGCCGGTACCAAAGCGAATCTGAGGCATTTATCTCTGGGTGGTCAATAACTTCACATCGGAGGTTAGCCTTGTAATGCAGAAGTTTGCCACCACTTCTTCCAGCTCTGTCATTCCGAAGCAGTGACATACCAGGTAAATTGACTTCAGAATCTGCTATCTCAAGGCTTAACCAGGTCTCCGTAATCATAATGAGATCCAGCGGGTTGTGACGCCTGGCGCTCTCTAAGTTCGGACAATTTACTAAAAAGACCTTAAGCGTCAGTATACAGACATAGTGTTTTTGATGTTAGCAGTGTGTAGGTGGACGACAAATTCATGTTTAGTTTCAAGCTGGCCGTTCGTCGGTCGGCTGCTTGTCCTTTTTTCGTGGGTCTTTGGTTCTTGAATTTCAGTCAGGCTGAATGTTAGCATGGAACATAACAGATCGAGATAATCTCTCTTGTGTCTCCCTGTCTCCTCAGGTGTCGCGAATGCAATATTGTCTACAACTACAGGATTGTGGAGGCAAATATTTTATTGAGGTTGCGTGTTCCAATAAAGTGCTGATAAGTAGTGGCCATGTGCCTGCTGCCTTTAGCCTACTCTCGGTGGACAACCTGGGACGATACTTCAACCAGCTATCCAATAGGACTTCTGTCATTCCATCGGAGTGTAGCGCGACTTTCAATATTTTTGGACCGCAGCCCTTGTAGTTTGGAGATGAAGGAATTCTCGTTAGTGATTTAGCAATAACGTGGTCCAGAGAGAGTGCTTCGCGGGATGTCGCAGCACTGCTCTCGCTCATGTTTTTACGCTTCGTGCTCAGGAGAGCCCAATAGTACAGGAACACCATGAACAACTACGGCTTTCTTGCTTTCGTTCGTAGAAGGGCCACCATGGTTTTCCTTTTTCTTTGATCGTCCTTTCCAAGAAACAGCGGATAGTTTGCTTACCCCGCCCGATGAGTTGTGAAGATGAGCTGCCGAGAGTAAGACCATCTCTGTCTCCTCAGTTGAATTTAATGTTACTCGAAAAAATCGGGGTTCGCCGTAGTGTACTAAATTTGGGTGACGCGCTACGCGTCGTAACCCAGTTGGGTCAACCCGAATACCAATCGCATCGCAGATGGGATGCCACTGGTTGCGAGCACCTACCAACTTGGCCTTTATTGTGCCAGAACTGCAATCAGGAACGTTAGTGCACATGACAGTTAATGCACTGTAGTTCAGTTTAGCGAATGTTGCTTTGGGTGTTGTGGTTGTTAACTTGGATTGTTTGGCAGGCATTAAAGAAGGTTGTGAAAACGGCGTCACATCGCTCGTGCTTGATGCAGGAAACGGACGTACGGGTGCCACTTTAGGCCTTTTTGTCGAGTCGATCGATGCATAGGTTACCCGACTCTGGACTGTCAGTGTCGGCGTTGTGAGCAACTCGTGAGATATGGCATCTAGGAGTGAGTTAGTAGCAGTCACGCTGGATGTGTCTTGCCTACTTACAGGGTTAGTGACTGTCGGAGCAGGTGGCGCAGATTGCATCTAGCGGAAGCAAGCCTGACTTTATACTTCGACTTAGGGACAGAGCTCTGAGTGGTTTTCTGTAGAGCAAGATTGGTCTTGCTAGATTCCAATTTCAAAGCGCAAAGCTCACCATCGGCTAGACTGTTTCACTCAGTTTTTCATACTTTTCATGAACGATATTATAAATTTGACTGTTGGGATCGCTCTGCATGTTGGACAACACCAGAGCGAATCAGTCACGTTGATTTGTCTCTTGCATTGTAGTTAACTTAGACCAGCACAGAGGGGGTGGAACAGAAGGCCGCAAAATACACTGATAATGTCTAGCTTAAATGATCGTAGGCACTCCGGCTTCCCACATTTGCCGTTAGGTGGAATCAATTCCATTGAGGGCCGTTGTTGAAAACGAACGCTGTTTTTGTCTGGTCACGTGAGGTACAGGGCGCGTGCCGCTGGCGTTCTCTGTCAGTTTTCACTTTAGATGTCGGTTGCCGTTGCGGGTGTGCACGACGAGTACACACGCACACCATTTGACTAGGTTATTGAACCACACTGGTTCCTGTAGGCAAAGGCGTTGGAAGTGGCTCGTAATAGGTGGCTGACAGCGGAAAGTGCCGATGATTGACGAACGCAATTGAAACAACAGGTTGAGTCGTAGTTTCGTTAGAAATGATCCCATGGATGTAATTCTATGACCACCAGATCGCAGTAGTGAAAACTTAAAAAGAGCAGTGGCACGTCTGGATGGAAGCCCAGGAGCACTAAAACAACTTGGATAGCACAAATCACTTTCCCTAAGAAATACTTCCGTAAAAGTATGCTTAATGAATATGGATGTTATTCCCATTTGAATGAGTGTATGATGACTGCGCTAGGTGAAGAAGGAGATGTAAAACTCTGTGACAGAAGACAGCACGTTTACTATGCGATCAGTCAGATAGGTGACAGATACGGAGGAGATCGCACAGCGTGCGAATGCGACGGCGTGTTTCCTTCAGGCTTTTCATGTCGCCGACGGCCCCTTGAAACTGGACCGGTCCGATCATCTGCTGTCCGAGGTTCATGCAGCTTTTCAAAGAACGTATTGTACGCAGCCTTAAGCCTGGTGGTTATTTCACGTATTCGCCGCTTATGTCCTCTTTAGCGCTACAGTAACCGCAGTACTACATCAACTAAGTCCCGCTGCCCACTGTCAAACATTCGGTTTTCCAACCAGTGTTCACACTGGTTTGGAAATTTCAAAAAGCAACATGGCTGACATCCAACTACTCAACCGTTGGCGCATAAAACTGTGTACTCTGCTGTGGGCATAACTTATTTGGTAACGATTTGCATCGCATATCTCAGATGCAGCCATTCAGCGCTCCTAAACAATTGTCGTTTTGCGCCGATCCCTTTCTGATGTAAAACATTGATACAGCATTACGCTTGGCATTACCTCTTTCTTAGTCTATCCAGAAGATTGGCCATATGCGATGCAACTTCTAGTATGCGTCGCTGCGCTTCTGCCTTCAATCCTTTTAGCACCAGGGTTTTCATAAGCGCAGGTAACCAGGATGGCGTATAGAGGCAGTTGACATGGACCACATTGATATCATTGCAAAATCCGCAGTAAATATCGGTGTCACACGCAATGACAGCTAATTAGATCCGTCTGTCGAGTGGAAATGTAACGAGACACGAAGGATGTTAGCGCGACCTGTAATTTGGGCGAACCCCAGTCACACATCGACCATCAGATAGTGGTGCCACGCGTGTGAAAATGCAACCCGTCTGTCAACTTGAAGTGTGGTGCTTACAAATGCTTCTCACTGGCTTCAACTTATTTATTGCACATGGTGCCGAGCTACGCTCGCTGCGAGTAGAGATAGCAGTTGACATACCAAAGGTCGCGGTTTCGAGTTGCAGTACTGCAGTGTTAAGAGTGAGCATTTGTTCACACTTGTGTACTGACTACCACAAACGAAATGGAGAAAGAGTAACTCTCATGGACGATAACACTATGAAGGTGCATGAGTCTGGATTGAATGAAAGAATAACAGCCATATTCCTATAGTTTTGGAAAATCGCATGTACAATTATAAGCAACGAAGACGCCTGTCAGTGCTTAGTTAACGTTTAAATGTCAACCTAAAAGGCAGCCATAACTTTAATCAGGAGTGTGGACATCAACAATGAATGGACAGATAGAGCAATAGGGAAGCAAAACCATCAATGCTGTTACCAAGTGAAATTATACAAAATAATTGATACAGTACAACAGTGATGACCTGTCGTTAGTGTGTACTGTAGATGCGGTCTGCTGTGTGTGAATCTGGTCTTGCAGAGCTGATGGTGATTCCACAGCGTGTGAATGCGACGGGATGTTAGCAACAGCCTCTGCTTGTCCTTGCCACCAAAGACCGGAGCGATCCGATCGTCTTCTGTCCGAAGTGTGCGCGGGTTCCCTTAACTTAAGCGTTGGAAGGCGATAATATCACACATTCTCTGATGGCCTCATTGACGCGACCACAGCAACAATATACCTAGTAAGTCCCGATGTTCCCTGTCCATACTATATACATAATAATAGCCCTTAAGGTGAGTCACATAGGTGGTTTACTTCCTTTGAAATGTACACCAGCACACGGCCAGATGGGGCATGGTAGTGCGGGTGGAACCCATCTAGGGAATACCTGCATGGAAGCAGGTCCCCTGGGGACGGTTCCATGGATGGCCGCATTACTTCACTTATATACTAGGAGTTGTCTACAATTATCATTTTGTGACAACCAGTCAATCAGCCCGAATGATTCAACCCCTCAAGTAATCGTGGCCTCCAAAAATAGTTAGGGAACTGCGTGGGAATTTCGAAAAACAAAACAACTGCTCTCTGTGATTCTGCTGTAGATCAAGAATCGTAACATCCGGTTGGACTGTACCGCTCACCGACGAGGAATATACCGTTGTTTGTAACGGCTACAACTTAATATTGCTAATGCAAGGGCATGGTGCTACCTGCACATCCTGTTCTGTGCCAAATATGAACGCAGCTTCTCATTTAAAGAGAACTATACCTATTAGGATTATGCTCTTCATTACTAGTATTATTAAAATTTGTAGTGTTTATTTGTTGCATTCTAAAACCGTCCTTGAATGTTCCTTATTAGATCTTTGAGTACCCTCCGTTTGTCTGGATTTTGAGACGCAATCTCGGTTGAGGCTACTGTCTGTTTTGAAGCAAACCTATGCCAGTTGGATCATTAAGACCGCTTCCGAAGTGAAGAGTTTGGGAGCTGCTCTCTCCCAATACAGTACTTCACAACCGATCGGTTTCGTTCTGATTTAGACGCGTCGGATAGAGCTGGCTTGAGCATAGAGGGAGACAAGTTAGGGTGGTAACACTGCCATATTTCGCCACGAATTCAGTTTACCTTGTCCCACATGTGTTGTGAATCTATTTAAGCTGCGATACACTTGCTGTGCTCGTGATTTACCTAGCAGAAAACATGGCAGAAGTGAGGGCATTCTGTGGAAATTAAGTCCACCTAGACTTCAATTCAGGAGCAGTGCGTTTGATGAACTGCTGTGTAAACCTAGCGCATCCATAGATATTTCGGTGCTCCCCATTCCTGTCACCCGGCAACTTTACTCCGTAATGTATCTGGTGTGGTAGTAAGGCGAAGTCATTTTTGAAACAAAAACAACAACAGCTGACAGTAATATGATGTATTCAGCCAGTTTATCGCCAGGGTAACTAATAGGTTAGTGATGTTGTTTGGTAGTAGATATTGCTGAAGAATGTGGAACCAACGGAATTCAGATGTCTAGCTATGTTATAAAACCACTAGAAACGTTTGGGTGAAGCAACTTTAGTCATACGCTTGTTTCAAACACGCCGAAGAGGTGAATACGCAAGTGTGGCAAACGAACTGTCACCAACACTAGTAGTGTTGTGCATACGAAATGCGGTAGAAAGATCGATTATGCAAACTAACGGAGGAGACCGAGTTGTACTTGCTTCGCACACTTATTTCATTACTAGCGAAATTTGGGACTAGCAAACAGACAAAAACTACGACAAAAAGCAAATGTGGTTCAACGCTGGTGATAAGTTTTATTCACGTATCTTGGAAGGTGGGTGAGAAAACTGATTGCGAGCTCGCGGTAGAGTGTGTCGCTGTGTTAGACTAGTCCATTTGAACCATTATAATTGGACTACAGTGGGTACACGACATTTTAATAGTATGCAGTTTGGTAAGTGACTCACGAACGTCACCGGAACCATGTTAGGCGATAGAATTATAAAGATAATGTCGGTTGATTTGTTTTCTATGATCATTCGCACTGCTGCATGTAGCGTACTGATCACAAATTACGCATACCTGTTTGACTAGACAGTAGTCACTGTTGCAGTCCGCGTGAGACGCTCAAGAGTACAAAGCTCCGCCTAACTCTCAGTGGGAGCGAAGACACACAGGCCGTATGCGAGCTGCAAGGAACAAAAGGTGCTCTTATGCTCAAACACGCAAAGATTTAAGCCAGTCGTCAGTTTGCATCTGATGAATAGGTCGGCAGCGGAGTGCATTCGCTGCACGATGTTTGCGGCAAACTTATCCCTATTCAGATCAGACCGTAGAACACTGCAGATTTTTCGCGTTGTAGCGGAATTGGTAGCCTGCACATCATACCGTCACTTGTGCTCATGGTTGTAGTTGCTGTTCTCTAGCAAATAGACATGGGTACGTTGAACTCGGTGCGCCTACGAGTCGGGCATTAGGATCTGTGTTGAACGGCGTCCACATTGTAGTGCTGAACAGAAGAACTGTGGATTGGTCAGCACTATTGAATTCACTGGCTCAATGCATCACACTCTTAAGCTTGTGATGAAACCTGTTGACTCCGCAATATGTCACTGAAGTTATACCATGTGTCGATCCGACACACACGCTACAGGGATGATACGCTTATCGTTTGCAACTCTCCTAATGATCATTTTCACCTGCCGAATCAATTTAACAACACTCACCCATCGTTGAAATTCCCTTGCGAGATTGAGGAGGACGGTAAGCTGCCCTCTTTGGATGTTTTGCTGCGACGACGAGAGGACGGATTGCTTGAAAGAAAGGTTTTCTGCAAGCTAACTTAAGTAGGTCAATACACGCCTTTCCACAGCTTCGCATCGATAAACTACAAAGGGAATTTGGTACGTTGCTTGTACTACCGGGCTACCAGGATTTGCAGCCGAGAGACACTGGAAGCAGAAAATACTTTCAACTGCAAGACACTGGAATGCAACCGATACTCAAGTGCTTTCATCAAATAGTATTCTCAGCTCTGAGCTGATTCCGTGAAAAAATGACCGTGAGAAGAAAAGAGGTTTTCCTCTCAGCGCCTTTCAAAAGGAACATGCAGTTAGAGCTCTTGAGTAGGAAACTGACTTCTGCAGTAAACCAAGCGTACCCGGTCGCCAGAGTCCGTATTCAAGCCGACACCCTTCCGCTCATCACCAACTGCCTAAAAAGAACTAGAACCCAGTACGAATCCCTTGTCCTATACCAGTTCACTTGCACCTGCGATGAGATATATCACGGACACACGACCAGACGTCTGTCAAAGCGGATAGCGGAACACTGTCCTGACTCATTACAGCGTGGTACCACTAGAAATGTCCACAGCGCCGTCTTAGAACACCTAGTAGATAATGGAAATGAAATACAAACGAAAGTGGCCTACAAAGTAGTGTATGTAGCATCAGAACGCTGCCCAGAAACACAAGAAGTGCTTACTGGCCACAGCAGATGCGATCGCGATCAAGCAACTGCAGCTTTAACTGTGTAAGCAGCGCGCACTTATGCCAAGT
>CALYDF020008716.1:0-11416 GCA_944474145.2 Dicrocoelium dendriticum
ATTGGAGTCGGACACAGCGGACTGTATTCGATGGGCTACAACAAGAAGCGGACGGATGAAGCGAGGCAAGAGCGTACACGTGAGCGCGGGGACTTACAAGGCAGTTGTGTGTCGAGCCGGTTGTAAGATTAAAACAAGAAGGAGTAATGTACAATCGGTCAACAAGTAAATTGTACACGAAAGATCAGAGTTATCTTTTTGGGCGCTACAGGACTGCTAGGGCAGGAAACGTGGGCATTAACTGGTTGGCCAGGGTGCGATACGGGTGTTTCCGTTTTAGATCCATCAATAACTGAGCACTTCATCAATTCCTGGCTCAACGATCCACTCAAGATGGAACACTCACGGGATTTTCCTATCGTTCCAGTCCCCATCTGAACTGAACTGAACTGAACCACGTGTAGTTGTGTTCAATGATTCTGAGAACAAGTACTCCTCACTGAAGCGGTCGTCTTTTATGTAATGAAAATACACCAGTAGCTTGGAACAGTATGCAACTTCGGTCGACTTATCTAACTGTGTTGCGAAGAAAGGACTTGACTTTATTTCGTTGCGCACCTTATTCAAAATATTCTTACTCCTATCCTCGATACGACTTTTGATTGTGCTTTTAGAAAATGATATCACGCTTGTCTTTTCTGCATGTTGCTCTCCAAGAACGAGCTTCACGGCATCGACTACGCAAGGTTTTATGAGATCCTCTCCCATAGTTTGAGGTTTCTTGTTTTTGGCGATTAGGAGAGCGATGATTCGGTTGACTGAAAAAAGGAGCCCGATGTATCAAGGCGCGAACTTTTGAGCGCAGCTTCTTTCCGTTAGAAGAATGTAATATCTTTTCCTACAAACTGAGAGCGACCGGTCGAAGTGTTTTTTCAATTTTCCGGGTTTCATGCTCTCCCCCGTGAGCAATTTGCTGCACAAAACACATTGCGGCCTTTCAAACTTTCATCGATAAAATTGGTGAAACCCCATTGTAGAAAAGCGTCTTGTAGAATCGCTTTTTACCAGAAGACATGGTTCCGGCAAAAAGTTAGGCAAATAAGGGGGACACATAAATATGAATGTTTTCGTGATTTAATGTGGGTGACATTATCGTAAACGTTTGCAGATAAAATCAATATTGTCGATATCAAAACCATTGAATTAAATCACTCACCTGCTATGGTTTCTTGTCAAAAATCACTGTACCGAGGGTTGTATAAGAGTCTTTCGATTCTGCTCAGTCGCTCGTAGATCAGCCCCGCAGGTCAGGGTGAGATTGGAGCGCACTAATTTGCCGACCCACCAATGGCATGTAAGTCCACTGTATTTACTCACCCACGCATATCTGGGGATGTGAATACGACGTGAGGACGCATAGCGGTGCATGTGTCCTTGAAATATGTTAATTACTCCCGGCGAGTTTGACACCGCTCAGTTCAGATTGGGTCGCTGCCGACGTTTTTGGCTGGTGGTTTGCAACAACTCGACAGCAGTGCATAATGCATTGGCTACCGTGTTCAAATGTTGGTGGCGCTTCGACAGTTGCTTAATGTTATCCCAGCAAATGATAAAAGGGTTAGTGACAATGCTGTTGTAGACTGAATGTAACCTTCACATAAGCCACCTTAGCAAAATACGAATTCGTAACAATTAGACGGTGAAAATATGAGATGCTACTTCTGCATAAATGAGTCCGGAAAAGCTGTCGTTGACAGACTACTCCCGTCACAGTCTTGATAACAATTGCAGGAACCAAGTGGGGTGCACGCTGTGTAATTTGTTTAATAGTGACCGTGACGGTGTAACATGAAAGGCTGACAGTGTCGCTCAGTCTCTCAGGAAAACGTAGGTGTATATCAATCGAAATGATCGTTACATGCTGCCGTGTATGCCAATTAAGAGACTACTCGCTGCACGTGTTTGTGGAGAAGGACCGCCGATGAAATCGCAATGTATGCGTCATTGCACAAAAACGGGCGAGGAGCTGTGTCTAAGCTAAGCCCAAGAAAATGTCATCAATTGCGTATAATCGCACCCTGTCCGTGTATTCCAGAAACAGCTTGGGACAAATTTGTGGGCACGTTCACATCCCTAGTCGCGAGGGCATCAGAACCGAAAGCTTTTCATCCTCCCCTCAAAACGAAATCTTTTCAGAGAAGCCGAACACGAAAATATCATGACCGGACTTGTCATGGTTATAGCAACAATCGCAGTTCAGAAAGTTGGACGGTGTACGCAACTCAGGCGAACGACTCTGTGCATTTGGTGCGTGAGGACAAGTTCACAAACTAGCAGTTTGGTCCGGCGTAACCATCACTGCAGAAACGGTACTGAAAATGCCATTATCCTTGCGTACACACAGATCTCTTGGAGTGGACAATATCCACCCCAAAAGCACTAAAGGGAACATTCACGCACCTAGCCGGATTATTTCAGCCATCTCTGGACTGCAACATAGCTCCGTCAAAGTGGAAACTAGGTTTCATCAATCCTGTTCACAAGGGAGCAAGTCGGTACGAGTTTGACAATAACCGCCCGGTAATCTTCTCCCGGTCTTCGCCAAAGTTATGGAAGAAATTCTGGCCGACGCATTGACGGGCTATGTGGAATGCCATGGTATCTTTATCTACGATCTAGCCAGTGTAATCACCCCATCCCTGTCGGCCAACGAGAGCTTTCGGCGCTGAGGCCCATCTATAGGTACAACGATTTCTTCCGTGTACGCTGCTCACGTTAACGTCTTGTTCTCTTCAGGCAACGCCCACAATATTCCCTCCACACTGACGCAATATCGGCGCCATTAGCCATAGCAGCGATTTAGTCCTGAAGTCAATGGTTATGCGAAAGATGTATTGAAATGCAGTACGTAAAACAAGTATAACAAGCAACGCAGTAGATGCTCGAAATGCCCACCGCCGTTTTGCTGGCACAGCAGCATTCGCCGGATGCTGTTGGCTATAACCCACTGCAATGCGTCAACCGATATCGCGCGACATTCTTCCACGATGCTCCGCTTCAGTTCTTCCACACACGTGGGTTTTACTTTGTAAACTCTTCGTTTCAGCTATCCCCAAAGGAAGAAATCAAGGGGATTCATATCCGGTGAACTTGCCGGCCACTCCATTGGTCCTCCCTGACCAATTCATCGATGACCCAATGTGTCGTCCAGGAACTGACGCACGGTTTGTGCTGAATGGGCCGGTGCACCATCCTGCTGCCACCAAAACGTACTCAACAGTCCTTCCACATGCAACCGCGGAATCACCCACGTCTGCAGGTGGATTTTGTCCACTCCAAGAGATCTGTGTGTACGCAAGGATAATGGCATTTTCAGTACCGTTTCTGCAGTGATGGTTACGCCGGACCAAACTGCTAGTTTGTGAACTTGTCCTCACGCACCAAATGCACAGAGTCGTTCGCCTGAGTTGCGTACACCGTCCAACTTTCTGAACTGCGATTGTTGCTATAACCATGACAAGTCCGGTCATGATATTTTCGTGTTCGGCTTCTCTGAAAAGATTTCGTTTTGAGGGGAGGATGAAAAGCTTTCGGTTCTGATGCCCTCGCGACTAGGGATGTGAACGTGCCCACAAATTTGTCCCAAGCTGTTTCTGGAATACACGGACAGGGTGCGATTATACGCAATTGATGACATTTTCTTGGGCTTAGCTTAGACACAGCTCCTCGCCCGTTTTTGTGCAATGACGCATACATTGCGATTTCATCGGCGGTCCTTCTCCACAAACACGTGCAGCGAGTAGTCACTTAATTGGCATACACGGCAGCATGTAACGATCATTTCGATTGATATACACCTACGTTTTCCTGAGAGACTGAGCGACACTGTCAGCCTTTCATGTTACACCGTCACGGTCACTATTAAACAAATTACACAGCGTGCACCCCACTTGGTTCCTGCAATTGTTATCAAGACTGTAACGGGAGTAGTCTGTCAACGACAGCATTTCCGGACTCATTTATGCAGAAGTAGCATCTCATATTTTCACCGTCTAATTGTTACGAATTCGTATTTTGCTAAGGTGGCTTATGTGAAGGTTACATTCAGTCTACAACAGCATTGTCACTAACCCTTTTATCATTTGCTGGGATAACATTAAGCAACTGTCGAAGCGCCACCAACATTTGAACACGGTAGCCAATGCATTATGCACTGCTGTCGAGTTGTTGCAAACCACCAGCCAAAAACGTCGGCAGCGACCCAATCTGAACTGAGCGGTGTCAAACTCGCCGGGAGTAATTAACATATTTCAAGGACACATGCACCGCTATGCGTCCTCACGTCGTATTCACATCCCCAGACATGCGTGGGTGAGTAAATACAGTGGACTTACATGCCATTGGTGGGTCGGCAAATTAGTGCGCTCCAATCCCACCCTGACCTGCGCGGCTGATCTACGAGCGACTGAGCAGAATCGAAAGACTTATAAAACTATCGGTTGATAGTTGTGCAACCGAATCAAGGTCAGGCGGAGAGGCAGCTGGAAGTCGTAACGCGCAGACTGTCAATTCAGCAATCATTCGACTCCCATTGCTACCGTACGTTTTAGAAGAGTCTTTCGTTTTTGCTCAGTCGCCGCGCTGGTCAGGGGTAGATTGGAACGCACTAATTGGCCGACCCACCAATGGCATGTAAGTCCACTGTATTTACTCACCCACGCATATTTGGGGGTGTGAATACGACGTGAGGACGCATATCGGTGCATGTGTCCTTGAAATATTTTAATGACCCTCGGGAGTTCGACACCGGTCAGTTCAGATTGGGTCGATGCCGACGTTTTTGGCTGGTGGTTTGCAACAACTCGACAGCAGTGCATAATGCATTGGCTACCGTGTTCAAATGTTGGTGGCGCTTCGACAGTTGCTTAATGTTATCCCAGCAAATGATAAAAGGGTTAGTGACAACACTGTTGTAGACTGAATGTAACCTTCACATAAACCACCTTAGCAAAATAAGAATTCGTAACAATTAGACGGTGAAAATATGAGATGCTACTTCTGCATAAATGAGTCCGGAACAATGTCTACCAGCTACTGGAGGCTCATCGGATCTCTTTGCAAGTGCGCGGCCACCTAAGGAGTTAATTTCAGCAGAATACAGAAATAAAAAGAAAGCTGAGTGCAGTGGCTTTTGAACAGATTTTATCAAATCTCATTTTATTCCATCAGCTTGGACAATTGCATCAAAATCAGTTTCGCAATGAACACGAGAAGGAATTTTACAGTATTGGTATGGTAAAAGAATGCTAAAAGTAGATAAAGAAGCGTTTAGGTCAAATCTAATCACCCATTTTAGAAAGAAAGATGATGGAAGAATCCAGCGCGTACGATGCATTTATTTGATGAAACCAGTCTGTTTACGACTGAATATTCAAGCGTGGTTGGTGTATTAAGCATTTTATTGACTTGACTTGAGTTCCCCGCCTTGGCAGACTTGAATGTTTAAATATTCCTTATCGTCCAGATACCTATCCGGCCAATCTGGAAAACCTTAATATGCCATCCTACTAGCATTTTTGGTATTTTAAGTATCCATGGAAACTGTGTAAATAGATCACTGACGATTCACGCTCAACCGTTTGTTCCACGGTCATGACACATTCAGTAGTTGCGAATGACTTAACAAGCGTAAAAGTATTGCCCATTAGTTAATTTCCGGTGGCCGGTGGGACTCTCTGGGACTCGTTTAACTTCCGATATAATTCCACGGGATGTACAGCTGAGCGGCTAATCGTACTCCCACCACGACAGAAAAACAACAGATCATGGTGACGTGCTGGTATAGATTTGTTTTCCTATTTCGTTAGACTGCTGCTACCAAAAGAAATGCGGATGTTCTACGGGTGCCCTAAACCTCGATCCACCTGAGTGTTGGCGAAATGTGGGTGGGTGAGATTTACTGTTTTATGTGAAGTTACCGTTTCATCAGTTACAAAATACCCAAGACAAAATGAACCGTAATCGGTTTCAGCTCATACGTGCTTTTGACACGTCAAAGAAATTGACCAGAGGTTCAAATTCCCTACAGGCCTTGTGAACTGGAAGCAGAGAGTGCGGAGATGATATCTGAGATTGGGGCAGCACTACACGTCTGCTGGTGGACTCGCACCAAACCGCAATCAGATCCCTCATGTAAGAATTTGAAGTTGACGAGCTGCTAACAACTTGTCATGGAGTGTGAGGCATGAATCCAGTAATAGCTAGTGAACATCCAGTGGCCCTAGCTTGGCGAAAGCGGCTGCTGTCACACTCGCTTCCATAGCAGTCATCCTAGGAATACTGTAAACTGGCTTCCATGAACTTACCTGAGCTACAAATCAAGTGGACCGGTCACTACAGCAAGATTCATCTATCGAAGCAATATAGGCAATCCTAAAGGAGTATGGAAATGATTGTGCGCAAGATCCGTACCCCTCAATTATCAGATGGTTGCACTAAAGAAACTAAAATTGTTCGACAAGTATATTTTATTTGATTAGACATTGACGTGTACTAAGGAATAAATTCAGTCCGATGGGTTCTGCCTCCGATTACGTGGTGTCATAATCATGGCTGATTTCACGCAACAGCACCAGTGTTCAAAAATCCCAGCCACAACGAAGACGACCCACAAGAAGATCATTCATTAAGTGACGCTGCACTTAAGGAGTACAGATGACGGAGCAATGTTAAAGGGTTCAGCCGGACAGTCCCTGACTTCCAGGAGGGACCATGCGTCGGCAGTTGTGGTGCACTTCAATTCCTTATTTGCAAGTATTTAGGAGGCGGTACAGAGTTTGATTTGTGTAGGCCCTGCCCATTTTGACAGAAAAATTACGGCATAGTAGATGCTCGCAAGATATTCATTGGTAATTGGCGGTGCTTCACATGCTATACCTAACGATTCGCATCTACTTGTCTGTCCCATCTTGACTTCTGTAACAGACCTTTCCAAGAAGTCGCTAACCGACAGCGGATTATTGAGCAAGTACTACTGCCCGGTTGGGAAGTCAATTTCGAAGAGTGATGACCGAATCAAGATGGAAAGTACCGGCTGAGTATCCTAAAAGCTGTTTTAGCCAAAATGACCGAGAATTTCGTGAAAAAATGCCTGCTGTAGCTGACAGAGTATAAAGCTCTGTTCATACCCGCGCAGCACGGCTGCAGGTCACATCGCTCAAATATAACGCAGTTAATAAAACGCGCTATTCCAGGCCTTCGTTCTAAGGCTTATGAGTACTTTCATCCTGTGGCTTGAAGTATATGGACAACAAGAACAAATTATACAGAAAGTGCTTTCACTGGGTTTCGGCGCCTAAACAATCTTTTACAATTACTCTGAAGAGATTGCAACTCGCCTCTTCTCTCTCATCACAGGAAAATGCTAGAGTATCGACCACTGGTCTTCCGTTCGATCCCACGGAACAACATGTCTACGCAAACATCGAGACGGGTGACTAGGGTTGCACAAACTATCGTATCGTCAGTTTCGAAACGACTCAATAAGGACAAACCGGATTTATATATCCATGGTTTTGATTCACATACGCGCAACAAACTGCATTTGAGGGCAAAATTACAACCTTGGAGAGATCCATAAATCAATAACAGGAAAACATATAGACATCTAGTCAGTCTCACTTGGTAAACCAAACCAATAACAACAACAAGGAACAAATTTCGTGAAATCATAGAAAAATGCAAAGTGAGCAATGGGATCATGTAAACACAATCACGCTCTGGGCGGCAGCTTGCTAAAGACTAGCGCGTGATAGATCATATTTGGTGGTAGTTAGTGCTCTCTCTAAGATATCACACTTGTACACGTTTCTAACTTCTGAGCAACTCATTATACCCCTACCAGGAAATATAGCTTACAGCATGAAAAGATGGCTTTCCAAATTTGAACTGTTGAAAAATGCAATGCTTGAAAATGCTCAACCTTAACAGTTTATTTGTAATGAGTCATACCGAATAAAATATTCCCCATACTTAATTGATTGTCACTTTCTATCTTTGTCTGCTATTCTATGTTGCTCTCATAAGTTGATCTCGCAGTCCACTGTTACCTTAATTCTGATGCAATTGGTGTATTGCTTAGTTTTGAATAATTTTATATCCATGGAACCCGCAGTTGAAACACTTTAACAGGTAGACTGTATACTTGTCCAAGTGTAATTGCTTTCCAGGAAAATTTCTGTTCAGTCTGTTAGATCTACTGGGGTTGACTCTTGCAAAACCCTTGCCTCTAAACAAATTCATAATCCGAACTAATGCATAACTCCCTGACAAGGTGCAAATGCCGTACAGCTACGTTTTTGTCAGTCGTTGCATATATAGCATGATTTCTGCATGAATATAGTGTTTGCATCTAAGAACTACGTGGCAAACTTTACTATTGAGCTGTGAAACAAGTTAAAATTGGTTTCTCCTGCCGTTTGAATGCTGTGGCATTTGACGCACTTCCAGTTGTTCAGTTTAATGGGGTGTCGTAGGTGAAACTGCAGCCTTCATGAGGGTGTATAACGCAATCTTGAGTTGACTTGAATGAGTAATGCACAAGTCGAAATACTCCGCTTCCCTTTTCAAGCAAACGACTGTTCCGTGTTGGATGAATAAATCCGGAAGACGAGGCGCCCGTTAAAAGAAAAATATTCGACACTGATAGCGATATTCTGCCAAGATTTAGTTATATTTTGCATACTTCTAAACCTGTTGAAGTACAGTGCAAATTTGGAAAGCCATCTTTTCATGCTGTAAGCTATATTTCCTGGTAGGGGTATAATGAGTTGCTCAGAAGTTAGAAACGTGTACAAGTGTGATATCTTAGAGAGAGCACTAACTACCACCAAATATGATCTATCACGCGCTAGTCTTTAGCAAGCTGCCGCCCAGAGCGTGATTGTGTTTACATGATCCCATTGCTCACTTTGCATTTTTCTATGATTTCACGAAATTTGTTCCTTGTTGTTGTTATTGGTTTGGTTTACCAAGTGAGACTGACTAGACGTCGATTAGTCGCCGACCCTTTAATGGTCGGTGTAAACTCATTTGCTTCATCCACCCATCCAGTCGCCGGCCACTCACTGGTCGGCGAAACTTCACGTATGAGTTGTACAACCTCCGAAACATTGATTAAATCTGAGAATCTTTCATGTATGTACACCAATGCCCAAGGGCTCCTCAGTAAAATTAACGAACTTCGACTACGTCAGCTTGCGAATGCTTGGGACCTAATTTCTATTACCGAAACTTGGTTGCATCAAGAGGTGACTGATGCTGAGGTTGAGATAGCCGGAATGTCACTCATCCGGAACGACCGCCCCAGAAGAGGAGGTGGGGTCCTACTCTACTACCGCAGCAATCTACAATGTACAATAGTTGAGGACCTGGAAACACAAGTTACCGACTCACTCTGGTGCCGTCTCTGACTGAGACACAACGATACATGTCTCATAGCTATCGTTTACCGCCCCCCAACGTCCACTCTGGAAATGGATTCCTGCTTGATCCGTGGCCCAAACAGAGTAACACGCACTAGGTACAGCCACAGTCTCATCTCCGGGGACTTCAATCTACACAATCTGGAGGTTTCGGCATCGCCCAGTGAGCAGTTCAAAGCAGACTTGCATGAACTGATCGCTAATATTCCTTTGTACAATCGCGTCACCACGCCCACTAGATTCAGGACAGCAAACAAACCGTCCATATTAGACCTTGTGCTCACAAATGAAGAGCTCATGATTGACAAGTTATTGATGGATAGTCCATTAGGTCTCAGTGACCACATAGTAATAACTTTTGACTATGTATGTTATGCAGAGTATCCATCTGAACACTCGGAACTAACTCATACAATCACACGCTACCACGTATTGAAAGAACTCGCCGACGCAGCTTCTTGGGAATTCTCAAACAAAAGTCCCCTTGACAACGTTTGGGCAGAGTTCGTTAACATGCTCATCGACATCGTCAACAAAGCAACAGAGACCAAACCCCGTCGTCCCGCGAAAATGCCTTCAATTCTAAGGAGTAGGACTCGCAAATGTCTGGCGATAAGGGATGCAGCGTGGCGTGCCTACAAGATTAACCCCGACTCAGAGACTTGGGGAAATTTCCTGGCCCATCGAAACCATTGCACCGCACTTGTCCGTGAGGACAAAATAACTTATCAACAGTGCTTAGCCAAAAAGTTCATGGCAAACAACAAACTGCTGTATAAGCATGTCAATAATCTTCGTAAAGTGAAGCATGGAATACGCCCACTATTCACGGCAGGCGGTAGAGTACAAAGCGCCGAAGTAGCAGCTAATGCCCTGCGGCTGCAATACGCCCCAATTTTTGAACTCGCAATCTCTACCTGTCCCATAATATCAAGCTCATTACCGACACCTCTGTTTACAAATGTTATTTTCAACCCATCAATTGTGCTAAGGAAGTTACTCTCACTGCGTGAACATAGTTCTCCGGGAGCAGACAACATCCGCCCGAAGGCACGGAAGGCTATGGCCACCAAGCTAGCTGAACCACTGTCACAGTTCTTCCAAAGGTGCTTTGATGAACAACAGGTCCCCACTATGTGGAAGCGTGGCATTATAACCCCTATTTTTAAAGGCGGTAGCCGTTCCGATCCTGCCAACTATCGTCCAGTGACTCTCCTCTCTGTGCTCGCGAAGGTGATGGAAGCAGTCGTCGCTGAGGCTTTAATGGACTACGTGGAAAAATGCAACATCTTGGTACCGGAACAGCATGGCTTCCGTCAACACCGGTCATGCACCACCAACCTACTCATTGCACGAGGAAGTTGGACGGAAGTGGCCGATGATGGGGTCGGAGTCGACGTCATCTATCTGGACTTCTCCAAAGCTTTCGACCTCCTTGATCACCGCATCCTACTTCAAAGACTACAAAGTTACGGAATCGGAGATCCAGTACTTGGTTGGATTGGCAACTTCTTATATCAACGAAAACTCCAAGTACGTGTTAGGGGATCACTTTATAATCCAATTGACGTGGAATGTGGTGTCCCACAAGGCTCAGTGCTGGGACCGCGTTTATTCCTGGTGTTTAGCAACGACCTGGCAAGAATCATCTCCTCAAACTTCCTGCTTTTTGCCGATGACGTCAAGATATGGCGGGCGATTAGTAACAAGACAGATCAGGATCTGCTCCAACATGACCTAGATTGCATTTACGAATGGTCAAGGAGGAACAAGCTTCAATTGAACATGGCTAAATGCAAAGTGATGCATCTTCGTCACCAGCCGGTGAGCGCTTACAAGATTGGAGACCACACCATGGCGCAGGTTTCTCAGGAGCGTGACCTGGGTGTATTGGTACAGGAAGATCTCGGGTGTTCAAAACAAGCAGAGAAGGCGAGGAGAACCGGAAATCAACACTTCGGCCTTCTTCGCAGAGCCTTCGGTCGGTTTGAACC
>CALYDF020008717.1:0-11419 GCA_944474145.2 Dicrocoelium dendriticum
ATATTAATGTGAAAGCGGATGTTTTTCCACATGAGCATTTTATAGCGGTAGAACGGAACCATGAAGGGCGAATTGTACTGGCTAGGAAACCGGGAATAGCAACGCGCGTCGCAGGTGTGTGATGCATCCGACTATGGGTGTGTTTTTCGGTTCGGCCAAACAACTTGAACTAACACTCAACGTTTCTCATCGGTCGTTTAAATGTACAATTAAGAAATAAGTTCCATTACAATGTTACATCGTACCCAGGCAAACTGGAGAAATCTCCAAACTGCTACAAATTTTCCTGTGTGGGCATTTTACAATGTGCAATACCACTGGTCATTTGATGTAACAATCTGTAGCTGCAAGGTGTGTTTCCGTAATTGCTGCAGTACAATGTCAGTACTAGCATTGTTCGTGCTGGCATGTTTCAGTGTGCGTATTCTTGGTGTGCGTTCTGTTGCTGTGCGGCTTTTCGTGTGCGTTTTCACCATAGTATCGTCTTGAACATATCCAACGAGAAACCAGTGCTAGGCGATCAGGCGTGCGTTCAACACAATTATAGACAAAAAGTCATCAGCAGTATGCCGGTGCGCAGTACCGGCGCTTTGCTGCCGCGTAACCACCACCGGTCGCATGTGCGCTAAGGATACTGCGAGGGTCACCCTGCCCCTACACGGGCCCGAACCTGCGCCGTCAGATTAGGAGACAAGCTTGTTTAGGCTATCGGATTAATTTCAGTTATATTTCTCATTACTTACTACTGTTTTTGTTGCGCTTGAGCGATCACTTCATTTCTCCCACTGTTTTGACTGTTTCTAAATAACTGTGACAGCTTTTAATACACGGATCAAGGTTGTCTATAATTGACAGACAACTTGATCCGACTGGAGCCGCTCCGTTATTGTCCCGATCTTCAAAGGAGGCTCGCGTTCGGAATGCGTCAACCATAGAGGAATCAGTATGATCCCAATCGCCTCCAAAATACTTGCCTCTGTAGTCCTTCACAGACTGACTGGCGCTCGTGAAAGCCAGATTCGTGAGAAACAAGCCGAGTTTCGTCGAGGTCGGAGATATATCGACCACACACCTTCACTTTACGTCAGTTGTTGGAGCACCGTCACATATATTGGCAGCCCACCGTTGTCGTGTGCCTCAATCTAAAAGA
The DNA here is from genome assembly GCA_944474145.2 of Dicrocoelium dendriticum. Classification (NCBI taxonomy): domain Eukaryota; kingdom Metazoa; phylum Platyhelminthes; class Trematoda; order Plagiorchiida; family Dicrocoeliidae; genus Dicrocoelium; species Dicrocoelium dendriticum. The sequence continues at coordinate 1,151 of CALYDF020008717.1, forward strand.
TGCCTTCTATTCGGTGGATCGATGTTTCCTTTGGAACTGTCTGCTAAGGGAAGGTGTGCCCGAGAAATATGTAAATATTATGTATGCGCTTTACGCCCGTAGAGTGATGGCTTACAGCAAGTTGTCGCCGCCTTTCAATATCTCCAGTCGTGTAAGGCAGGGATGCCCGCTGTCACCTTTCCACTTCATCTGTGACAGCTCCCAAAGGTGCCATGCGACACTGGACGGATTAGCACCGGTTCGGGATATGCTTTGCACCATTGAAGTGCAAAGCTTTCCTCTAAGATTGGCAAGGACCGCCTACGTTGGCCCTTGGTGAGGTTACTCAAAATTTCAACCACCTAAGAAGTTGTATCAGCGCCAATGGGATTGAAGACGAGATCAAGAACCGTCAGCAAAAGCACGAGGTGCTTTTGCTAACTAACCTTCGCCACCTATGGTGCAGGCGCGACATCACTCTCTCCTTGAAGAGCAGTGTGTACAATGCGGCCGTAAGTCCGACCCTACTGTAAGGTTGTGAAACCTAGTCCATTAGATCAGCAGACGTAAGGAGGCTAGTTACTTAAGACCACCGGTGCCTTCGCAGTCTCGCTCATATCTAGTTGGAACACCGCGTGAGCAATAAGCGTGTTCGATGCCTTGTTTATGGCACACGAAGAAGAAGCGAACCGCTCAGCACCGTTAAATCACGCACCAGGTTCCGATGGCTGGCCCGCGTGTTGCGCATGCCAGCACACCGACTCCCGCGACGTGCATTGTTTGCGCGCCGGGCGTGCGGATGGATGAGGCGGGGTGGCGAAGCGATAACTTGATCAAGAGGAAATGTAGGCCCTTACTTCGAAGTTGGCCTCGGTTGGAGCCGCTCAACTACCTGGTTGGGGTACGAAGGACGATGAACACGTTTGGCTGGATACACTTGTTGAAATGGCTAGAAGCTGATCTCAATGGAGTTTGTGTTGTGTGTTTCTTTGTCCTTCCTTCTCCAACCACGATCTCATTTATTTGGCGTAACATAACTCCTTTTTGCGGCACAAAAGCCGCCTGTTAGCTCTCCGGAACGATGTCCATCCGTCACAGGTGACTCAGCCGGCAAGCTTTTGTTTCACGGTTTTCCTTCTTTTTCATTGCGGCACAATAGCTGAGGTGTTCTTCACCTGCAGCTAACGTGTATAATGAATCCCGTCTTCTTATTCCCCATCTTGTGCTTTTTCATCCTTGACGTCCCGCTACAACTTCACTTTTATCCCCCAGTTTTCAACCCCCCAATTCTTCGCCCTCTCCAATCTTGCTTCATTAGTAGCTTGTCTTCTAGTTTCAACTCACACACAATCGCAGCGCATAGCTCCAGTCCAGCTGACAAGTTCATGTTCAACCAAGCGGACAACGTCAGTTCATCCGTTTCCTTTTGGAGTACTCCATCCACCCTAAAACTGGCAAGCCTCAAGGTGCGCACTTTGGCCAACAGGCAGCACTTGCCGAACACTCGAGACCCTATCGATTGATATTTGCTGTTTATCGGAAACCTGCCTGCAAGATTCGAGCTCCGTGCTTACCCTGTGATCTCCCACATGCGACACTGGCGGCACATTCTCATTGCGCTTGTCTGGGGATCACGCAGTTTCAAGTGCCGGTCAAGCTGGTGTCAGCATTGTTTTGAGTCCCCGGGCTGAAGCTACTCTGATCTATTGAATCCCAGTCAACAGCCGGATTTGCGCCGTTAGATTGGTTGGCCTGTTCCAGGCTAAGTCGCGCGGAGACAAGTGATTCCTATTGGTCATTGCGGCCTACGCGTCCACAAACTGTAGCGCAGATTCGGTGAAAGATGAATTCTGTCACAGACTGAACGGTTTCATTCGTTACCGAGAAAGCGCGGATACTGTAGTGCTTGCTGGTGATCTGAACGCCCAAGTCGGAAAATCATCCTCTGATGAGCTTAATCTGGGCGGCCAACATGGTGTAGGCTCCCGTAATGATAACGGTGAGCGGTGGCTACACCTGTGTGAAGATGCTCGTCTCTTTCTTGCGAGCACTAATTTTCGACACAGCACACGCAGAAGAGTGACTTGGCGCCCGCCAGCCTCGGTCCAGTCGTGAACGCAACTTGATCACATCGCGATCAGTTACCGTTGGAGAGCATGCGTTCAGAACTGTCGCTCAATTTGGAGCATGAGTGTGGACTCTGACTACGCACCTGTTTGCGCTGACCTGTTGGTGCGTTTCGGCGGACGTCCGTAACGATGCAGTGAGCGCATAGATACATGCCAACTGGTGAAGCCAGACGTTCTGAATGCGTATCAAAGTACGCTGAGTAAACGTTAATTGAAAACAACTGAAGACCGCTGGTCGCATATCCGCTAGACGTTATTAGCAGCAGGCATGCCTTCATACAGTAAATCAAATTCCAAACCTATACGTTGGGTCTTCACCCAGTCTTTAGAACTTATGGATGCTCGCCGACGTGTTTCGGCTATAAGCGAATACACTTAGACTCGCAAAGAACTCAGGGCGTAAATGTGTGCTAGCCAGAAGAGAGACCGCGAAACCTGATGGTCTCATTCTGCCTCGGAGATGGCGGCAACCGTTACCCCCTCGGAAGTTATCCCGCCTGATCCGAGAAACGAGAAGCAGGAGGTCTGGTGTTAAAGAGACCATAAGCAACGAAAGTGGACAGCCCATCCACAGCTTGTCGAAATGCTAGGAGCGTTGGACTGAACAATTTGCAAGGCAGTTTAATCAATCTGTTATGACATTCTTTTTAGGGAATTGAGTGCCCTTCTCCCTGGGCCATCTCTTTGGATCTGCCCTCATGCGCATAAGTCTAACGTGAGATCAGACTTTTGAAATTGTATATGGCCAGCAGGGGCAGATGGAATTCCCCCAGCCATCTTCAAATTCGGAGGAACTGCTCTTGTAGGTGATTTACACGAGTTACTAATACAACTTTAGGAGCAGGAAACTGTCCCGTCAGACTGGGGCTGCTCCGTCATTGACCCAATTTTCAATGGACGCTCCCGTTCGGAATGTGACAAGCATAGAGTGATCAGTTGGATCTCAAATGCCGCTAAATTGCTTGCGTCTGTCATCCTTCACAGACTGACGGGCGCTCGTGAAAGAGATTCGTGAGGAGCAAGCCAGGTGTCGGCGAAGTCGGAGCTGCATCGACGTCAATTTTTGGAGCAACGCCATGTCTATTGGCGATCCACTGTTGTCATGTTTCTCGACATAAAAGATGTCTTCGATTCGGTGAATGGATGTGCCCTCTGGGATTGTCTAATGAAAAGTGGTGTGTCCGAGAAATATGTAAAGGTCACAATAGCGCTGTATGTGCATAGTTGGGACAGAGTGAGGGTTTAGGCCAAACTTTCGTCGCCTTCGGTATCCTCAGGGTGTGAGACAAGATTGCTCGCTGTCACCTTTCCTGTTTAAATTCGCCATTGACGAAGTCATGGAAGCAACAGTTATTGGGTACGACCTATAAGGTGTGGGGCTACTTCCTGGTGGGCACTTCTTGGCCTGGAGTATGCGGACGACATTGTGCTCATCTGTGACAGCTCACAAACTTGTTAATCTGCACTGGATAAATTAGCGTTGGCTATGTTTTGCACCATCGAAATGCAAAGCCAATCTCCAAGATTGGCAGGGACCCACCCCTTCGCTGACCCTTGGTGGTGATCAGCTAGAAGTCGTTCAGGAATTCAAGTATCTTGGAAGCTATATTAGCGTCCGTTGAATTAAAGATGAGGTCACGAACCGTATAGCGAAAGCTTAATGCGCTTTTCCCAATCTTCGCAACCTATGGCGCCGACGCGACATCACTTTAGCCATGAAGGCAGAGTTTATAATGCAACCGTCCGGTTGTGAAACCTGGCCCATCAGGTCGACAGACACAAAGATGCTAGTGACGCTCGATCATCGCTGCCTTCGCAGTTTAGCTCATATCTGGTGGGAGCACCGTGTGAGCAATGAATGTGTTTGGCGTCGCATATTTGGTGCAGGAAGAACGAATGAACCGCTCAGCACCATTATATCACGCACCAGACTCTGATGACTGGGCCACGTGTTGCGTATGCCAGCACACCGACTCCCTTATCGTGGGTTGTTTGCGCGCCGGGGGTGCAGATGAAAGAGGGGAGGCCAAGCGATGAAATGGCCGAGAGAGATGAAAACTCTCACTTCGAAGTTGGTGTCGGATGGTGTATCCCGACTGCCTGGCTGGGGACCGAAGGACGATGAACACGTTTGGTTTAATATACTTGCTGATGTGGCGAACAGCGGACCCCAGTGGCGTTTGTGGTGTGAGTTTCTTGTCCACCCCTCCCTTTCCAATTACGATCTCATTCCTAATGCATAATATAATATTAAACATTATATTACTTGCTCTTTAAATTTTTTGTAGTGTAACTTTTCGTATCTTTATGTATTACGTCACATTACCAGAGATGTGTTTCTCACCCTCAGCTAACGTGTAAGAGTTAAGAGTTGCACCGCCACTGGAACACTGTCCAAACACCGAACACGTGAGCTTCCGTGTTACGCAACCGGTGCCCCTCCATGTGTGAGCAATACTTCGCAAACACTAGTGAGTAAAAACCAACAATATGTTAATTTCTCCGGTGTGCAACGACCATGGTTATGGTTCATAAGGTCACACCGGCAGCAATGTGGCGTCGTTCATTTCCCTTGCAATAACAAACTGCAGTCTCCACAGATATTTCAGATTTTAAGAGGCCACAATGGACCTTGCTTACACGTGGGACTACCCCATAGGGAAGTTGATCATCCACATGGACACAACTGCCTAGATAAATGAACGGATCAGCCACTTCAACTGGGTGTTTGATGGCAGCCAGATTTTATGGTATGTGGGTTCAATACTGCAATCTGGAGGTGGGAAGGACTTGTCGTAGCGTTCAACGCTATACATCAGTCTAGTCGTATGTGACTGCGAATAGGTTGAACCCGACATCGCGGGAGGTAGATCGTCCGCACATTCTTGATACACTGGTTCATCACGGGAAAAAACTACCATTCCAAAACAAACAGAAGGAAAAGTTGTTTATGATCGATTCAACGACAAAATTGAGGAGGGAAGACAGGTTTCGACTTATCACACTTGCAGTGGTGAACTCAGGAGAGGGCGTTTCGTATACCTCTAATTGGAGGTAGAGAAGATGCGATACAGAAATAGGATTCCCTGGAACATTCCTAAAGTTACCACAATCCACTGGGTAAAAGAATGCATTCGAAATAAAAAATCGCTTTCAGTTATACGTATGTGTACTCATTACAGCAAGTAAATGGAAGTGCAAATGTTCATCTACGGGCCGGTACAAATCACACAGTTAAAATACGAAAGTAAATGCACGGTGATTGTATATTTGAAAGTTTAAGACCAGTCGGACCATCTATCCCGCGAATGTATGGGCTCCCAAATGTTCATAAAGAAGGTGGATCTCTGCGGCCACTATTGTCTATGACAAATTCAGTGTACCATCGCACAGCGCAGTGGTTAGCAGAAATGCTGGAACCCATAATAAAGCGAATTGCTCGGTATAGTGTGCGTGATAGTTTTATATTCGTGCAGCACATTAAAGATGGGAACCTACAAGTGAAGAAAATGTTCTCACTAGACGTACCTACACTATTCACGAATGTGGCGCTTCTAGAAACTGTAGAATACTTATGCAACTATGTGCACGACAACGGTATTCATCTAGGTATACCCTTACCAAGCCTGAAGCAATTACTGCTGAGATGCACTTACAACGTCCAATTCCTTTACAATGGCATCTATTACAGGTAGAATGACGGAGTCGCAGTGGGCTCTTTACTCGGACCAGTGCTGGCGGATATTTTTCTTGCCAACCTAGCAAATGAATCATTGAGTCCACTCATGTATCGTTTCAACCTGTACGATCGCTATATGGACGATATCTTTTGTGTGACCAATAAGGATTTAAGTGTAGAAGATATAGTGGTTGAGTTCAATAATGTGCACCCGGCAATCAAGTTCACATATGAATTTGAACAAGAGGGCCACCTCTCCTATTTGGATGTACACCTGAGTAGGCGAACTGATAATTCCCTATCATAGAGGATCAACAGAAAGAAAACGTGGACCGGCCAATATACAAACTACAGTAGTTTCGTGCCGCTTAAATACAAGCGCAACTTAATGCGCTATCTCACGTCGAGGGCTCGAAAGATCTGTTTTGAAGATGCCCCAGACGATGAAATGAAATCCATATAGAACACGCTGCGTGAAAATGGCTATCCGGATAGATTTATACAGCGCAAAATGCAGCTCAATCTAATATCGGATGTTGAGCAAGTAGCTGAAAAGGAAGCTCTCTTCATTCGCTTTGGTTTTAAGGGTGACACAACTACGAAGCTTATAACAAGAAAACTGACGCAGTCAGTAAGAAACGCTTATCCAGCTGAGGAACTGCTGTGTATCTTTGCCACTAAACCGCTTATTCCTGTGTGCAATAAGTACAGACCGTCGAAGCTGACCGCTTCTTACATAGTCTATCGAGTTGAGTGCACCTGTGGTGCAACATATATAGGTCGAACAGCTTGCCAGTTCTCATATCGCATTAAGTGACATAGTTCTAAATGGTTGGAGAACGGAGGCATTGGATTTTTGGCAAGCGGAATTCTCTTCCACCTATTCGAATCAGGTCATAGGGCTAACCTTCCGAAAGCATTTACTGTGGTTTACCAGGTCCCCTTGAACAATTCAAAAGGTCTGCGTCTACGAATGCTCGCCACAACAGAAGCTATTGCGATCCGAATATTCCAACCTCCGCTATGCTCACAAAAGAAGTTTGTTCAAGCGCTAAATCTACCCTGCCGAACAAAAGTCAACCTAACCATCACTATGACACCGGCGTCGTCATTTTGATTCCATAACACCTATCGGTCTCTGTGTGTGTGCAAGACGGCGACTATCTGCTGTCTAACCATTGACCTACATCTGAACCAATCACTGTGCCTTTACCTTCATATTTTAACCTTACATGATTTGTACCGGCCCGTAGATGAATTACTGAAAACAACTGTTTGCGTCAGACTAGTGCTCTTGATGAATAATTGAGAATGTTCCACATTTGGAAGTGCAAATGTGTTAACAGTGTAGCTAGTACCAGAGCGGAAAGCAGCCTGGTCCTGACTGACTCGATTTCCACAGCAGCATGTGAATCGCTGGGATCAGTTTGACATAATTCGATAATTTTCATGCGTAGTTCATTTCCTCTTGATGGATGTGATGATGGTTATTAATCGCCAGTCCGGAGACACACCTACAATGCTCCACAAGGTGTTGAGCTGAGCGACAAAATCGGACGAATGACCCATATTCACTTTTCATTAATGATGCAGAAAAGCAAGGGGCAATGGGTGTCTTGGTCAATCAAAGCAGCGAGTTCACATAGACAATTCCAAAGTCCCACGCTACTTAAATTCATCCATCAAATGACGATGTCGAGGCAGAGCTGATGGATTGTTCGCTTGTCCAGCACCGCGCTGGAGGCGACCGCGTGGTGGTCAAATTTCCACATGATGACAGCACATAAAATCGCCGACGTCACGTGTAAACGCTGTTGGATCCGTACGTCTTCCTGGATGGGGACCCGCGGGTGAAGAGTGCCAGTGGCTTGACACGCTTGAAGACATGATGAGCAACCAGAATCAGTGAAAGAACTGTGCGCTGACTTGTCTTGAATCACATACTAAAGGCTTCAAATACTGAAGCCAACAAATTAGCATAAACGGCGTGTGAAAAACAATAATGTGTTGCTCCATTTTTGCTCTAAGTGCGCTTCCTTTTCATGCGGTTATGTTGTTGCGCTATATATATATATATATATATATATATATATATATATATATATATATATATATATATATATATATATATGGCGGGAGAGCTCGTGGTGCGCTGAATCTTGTGGTAGAAAGATCTTGACAGATCGTCGACCCGTTACTGCTAATGTTGTGCAGTGGCCTCATGTCCTGGACGCCTCCCCATGGCGACAGCTGGGTGGGGGTTGGGTTGCACCCTTCTTCTGAGATCCAGGACACAATTCCGCGTGAGTCGGTTCACTGATTCATGGCGCTCGGCCCGCTGTCTTTCGGGTGTATACTTTATCGAAGGCTTTGGCTGAGGACCCGAGTTGTTCTCCTGTCAGATGTGGGGACCCTGCCAATATCCTAGTCCAACCCCCAACCGTGAATTGCGCCAATGATAATAAATGCATGCTGCACCGCCCGTCACGCAGTGGCCCTAGGAAAAGGGTCGCCTTCTCTGCTGCATACAGCGGGGTGGATAAACGAAAACATGCTATTGCTGGCGCCTCCCTTCTTTGTTCTTCCTCTGTACATACTCACCCGTTCCCGTTTCACCTAACCCACTACTTCCTACAATTCAGGACGTCACCTCCCATTCGGTTGCCCGACAATGCAATCGTATGCCTTCGCGCAGAGCGCTCAACCTTGGGTGCTGGAACGTGCGCACTTTGCTCGACCGGAATACGAGTGAACGTCCCGAACGACATACTGCACTGGTCGCTATGGAACTGGCGCGCTACCACATCGATATTGCGGCTCGGCTCGCTGAGCAAGATAAGGTTGCATGAAGCAGGTGCTGGCTACACATTCTACTGGGTGGGCAACGCAGCCTCAGCACCACGTGAACATGGGGTCGGATTTGCAATATCCGATCGCCTGAAAGAGCAGCTGGTGAGTGAACCAACAGGCATCAGTGCGCGACTGATGACCGTTCGCCTACGACTCGGAAGAGGTAAGTTTGCCACTTTTATAAGCATGTACGGTCCGACCATGTGTTATCCTGATGACACGCGTGATCAATTCTACATTCAGCTATCCTCCGTGATACAGTCTGTGCCGAGGAGCGACCGACTATTTCCACTGGGTGATTCCAACGCGCGCGTTGGGCGTGCTGCATCGGTGTGGACAGATGTTTTCGGTCCGCATGGTACTTGTTCAGCGAATGCGAACGGTGACAGGCCGCTCTCACTGTGTGCCACTCACGGCCTGACGATCACAAACACTCGGTTTACACTGAGTGCGAGTGATATAGCAATTTGGACGCACCCACGGAGTGGTCACGCTCACCTGCTCGACTATGTCATCGTACGTCAGCGTGATATGCGCAAAGTACACATGACATGTGTAATGTGTGGAGCTGAGTGTGGCACTGATCACAAATTGGTGCGGACCAAACTGTACATATATTTTCGTAAATCTATGTATTGCACTCCTGCCTTGAATCGAAGGAGTAAATTTAACGTTCTCTCCCTCAGTACTGTGGCGAAACGTATTGAGCTGGAGAAGGCGATGGCGGCACGCCTGTATGGTGTGGAATGCATAGCCACAACGACCTGTGGCACCACATTCGCGACCAGGTGACAGCTGCTGCTGAGGAGATCATCGGGCGCGCAAACTGTAAGCGGTCCGATTGGTTTGGTGACAACAATGCGACGATCGGTGCATTGGTGTCGGGGAAGAATGCAGCATTTGCTGCACATGTAGCAGACCCCAGTGATTTGGGGAAGAGAGTCAGTTACGCAAACTTTGACAGCGGCTGACTCGAGAGCTCAGTCGCATTAAAAATGCATGGTGGACGGAGAAGACGAAGCAGATGGAATGCTACGCCGAACGCCGCCAACACACGGAATTCTTTGACTTCTTGAAGGCGGAGTATGGACCAAAGTTGGAGCCGCTGAGGACGCTAATCGATGGTAGTTCAGGCGCTGCCTTCACATAGACCGCAAACATTATGCAGATCTGGCAAAAGCACTTTGACCGTCTCTTGAACAACCATTCAGAGATTGACTGGCCTAGCTTGAACGGTCTGAAGCAGCATGTGGTGATGAGCTTGGCTGACATGCTGACACCGGATGAGACGCAGAGAGCACACGCTCAGCTGCGAAACGGCAAATGCGCCGGTTCCGACGGGATCCCGCCTGAAGTATTGAAATACGGCGGACCCGCGTTGGTGACTGCGCTGCACCACTTTTGCAACGCGTATTGATTGAAAAAAGGTGCCTCCTAAGCTAAAGGATGCCCTTGTGCTACCACTGTACAAGGACAAAGGGAGCAAGCAATGTTGTACGAATTATCGTGGCATCAAATTGCTGAGTTATGTGGGCAAGGTGATTGTCCGAATCCTGCTCAACCGCCTCCTCAGTCAGGTTGTAGAGGCGAACGTGGCGGAATGAACACGTTAGAACGTAAAGAAATCGAGGA
>CALYDF020008718.1:0-11426 GCA_944474145.2 Dicrocoelium dendriticum
AAACTCGCCGAACGCCTGAAACCAAATCTTGCGCGTTGCGTGTGTGTGGGCATGTTTGCCTGTACAAGTGTCCCCACTTCTCCCTGCCCCTTGCATGAGTGCGACCACAATAACCTAGAGCATCCAACTCCACCATCCACTCGACGGCTGCCTTTAATACTTCACCACCATTCGCCTTAGGTGACGGCTCACCACACCAATGTGTGTCTGTCGCATTCCCCTGTGCGTTTGTCTACACATGGTCTCGGTTAAATAATTTATCCAACTGCTCATATGCACTTTTGATGATTGACAAACTGACGATGATACTCTCTTGTTGAGCTTTTCTCTAACGCATTTGTTGCTAACCAAACGCATACACCTCAGGTTTGTTTTATTAGGTAATTGGTTGGCGGAATCCGGTTCCGAATTTGTATGTCACTGTGACCAGCCACAGGACGCCTGCGCCTACAGAGGGACAAGTTCAAGTTCAGTTGGGACCGGAACGATAGGATTATCCCGTGAATGTTCCTTCTTTTGCGTATCGTCGGATCGGGAATTGACAGGTCTGCTTGAGATGTTGAAAAGCCTAAAACAAAGACCGCATCACACCCTGTCCAACCAATTACTGCCCACATTTTCCTGCCCAGTAGTCCCTGCCAGGCCGGTTTATGTGAAGGGTAAGCTAAGAAAACAAGAGGAGGAATGTCAGCTAAATAATGATAATACCAAGGTGAGAAGAAAATTAAAAAAGAACGAAGGGAAAGTTGAAGATACAAGTCGGTTAGGGGAAGGGGAAGGTTTGGTACTGCCACCCAAGAGCATCTAACTGACGCTCGAAACCCTCTACCGTAGACTCCCTAACCACGTGCGCCGGAGGCGAGTTCCAACGTTCAATAGCTCGACGCGACAAGCGAGTTTCCGTCCTTACCCAGTCAGAACTCTGTTTGTGCAGCTTCAACCGGTGACCTCGGAGACTAGGCAGCTTGGCGGGACTAAATAGCCAGGACAAGTCTGGACCGATCTTACCCCTTAAGATACCGTAAGTGAGAATCAAGTCTCCTCTAATTCTGCGGTAGTGCATTGACTACATACCCAAGCTAAGCAAACTGGGGATACGTTTGCCCCCGTAATCCTTGCACTAACCTTGTAACCACTCGAAAAACCCTCTCCAGTTCCATTTTGTCCCTTACAAGACGAGGTGGATAAGCCTGGATACAGTACTCTAAGTGAGGTCGTACAAAAACTGAAAACAGCTTCCAAAACTGTCGCTACGAGACTGGACCTTAACGTGGTGCGACGGTTTGCGTACCTCATTGACACATTGAGCTATACTCGGTGATGCTTCCGAGCATCTTGAGAGCTACTCCTACCAGGGTGGTCAATAGTGAAAGGTCAGACAAACTCAGTCTCCTGGTCCTCCAGTTTGGGGGTTTGAAATGGGATGGCTCCCATTTCTGTAAAACTAAATCACTGCCACCCCGCTGCCTTGCGGACAGGCTTTTGAGCCAAAGGCTCTGGATGAGGACCCTAATCGTTCTCCTGTCTAGGTCTGGGCGCCCTGGCAGTATCTCAGCCCACATGCAACCATGACATTTTCTTTAAACTTAAACTTCATCCTGCATCGGCCGTCGCGCAGATTATCAAGGGTCGCCTTATCTACTGCATACAGCAGGGCGGATAAGCGAAAACATGCTACTGCTGGCGCCTCCCTTCTTTCTTTTCCACCTTTTTCTCTTACTCCCATCTCGGCTTCCATTACTAACCTTCCTTCTATAATTCCCAGCTTAATTGACAGCAACCGAAGTGCTACTGGAGTAGAACCATCTGCAGCCACCATCCCAAAGCACTTATCGGACGCCTATCGACAAAAGTCCCTTATAAGGCCACGCTGTTCCGTTTCCGTGGCGACATTCAACGTCCGCACTCTAAGACAAACAGGTCAGCAGGCTGCACTCGCACGCACCTTGGACACACTGGGTGTTGATGTGTGTTGTGTGTCCGAAAGTAGGAGTAATGACCCTAACGGGGTTATTGAATTGACTGCACCAGGCTTATCCTCTCGTTATTGGTTGCAAGCATCCGGAGACGCCGATGCGGCACTCACCGGTCAAGCTGGCGTAGGTATCATTCTAAGCTCCAAGGCTGAGTCATCGTTGGTTGATTGGATTCCGGTGAACAGCCGTTTATGTGCAGCCCGTTTGACGACATCAGCTAAGGTGAATTCGCGAAGTAAAACAAAACATTGTTTGTTTGTGATTTCCGTTTATGCTCCCACCGACTGCAGTTGTACTGCAGTCAAGGACACTTTCTATCACGAACTGAACGCGATACTACGCAGTGCTCCTAGTTCAGATATTATAGTATTTGCAGGGGATTTGAAAGCAGAACTAGGGCGTCTGAGCTCTTCAGAAGCTCAGCTGGGTGGTAAGTATGGACTTAACGCCGAACGGACTGACAACGGCGAGCGTCTGCCGCAACTGTGTGCGGAGCACCAGTTGTTTCTTAGTAGCATTGCTTTTAGACACAGTGGGCGCCGAAGTGCCACTTGGCGTCCACCTGTAGCTGGCCAGCGATGGACCCAAATTGATCACATAGCCATAAGTTACAGGTGGCGTGGCTCCATCCTAGATTGCCGCTCGTACTGGAGTACCTGTGTCGACTCTGATCATGCCTTGGTGCGCTGTCGTTTCTCCATGAACTTTACCGGAAGGCGCACAAAGCGTCCCCTCCGATTAGCAACAGAGAAATTCTCCCCGCCCTCTGTCAGGCAAGGCTATCAAGAAGCACTGCATAGCGAACTCTCACTGTCTTGTCCTAATGACACTGAACTTCAGTGGAATAGGATCTCGTCTGCCATGCACGACGCAGGAGCATCTGCTTGTGGTACTATCAGTCGTCACCGCACCAGTCACTGGATATCCGAGAGGTCGGTGAATCTTTTGGAAGCTAGAAGACACCTCCCGGCTGGTTCTGAACACAATGTGACCAGACGGGCTATTAGGCGGGAACGAAAGCGGAGCCTAGGTGCTGACAAAGAAGCCTGGTGGACCACTCGAGCTCAAGAAATGGAGGAGGCAGGAGCAGTAGGCAATTACCGCAAGCTCTTCCAGCTAATCCGCACCACTGGTCCCAGAAAACCAGGCGTCAGTGAGACAATCAGAGACAGCGCGGGTGCGCTGATACACAATAAGGAGCGCCGTATGGCTCATTGGGCTGAACACTTTGAAGATCAGTTCAGCTGGCCCCCTGCTCACGGACCTCTTCCTACTCAGGTGACGCAGGACGTGCCATGGACGGTTAGTTTAGAGCCTCCGTCAGCGGCCGAGGTCCGAAACGCGATCACAGCCCTCAATCGTTTTCGTGCCGCTGGCCCGGATTCCCTCCCACCTGCACTATTTAAGGATGGAGGTGAGGTCCTCTGCAGGGCACTGACCTCCTTATTCGAACGTATCTGAAAGGAAGAGAGTGTCCCGGCTAATTGGAGCGAATCGATTATAGTGGCAATATACAAGAATGGCAGTTGCACAGACTGTGCGAACCACAGGGGCATTAGCCTAAAGTCAGTTGTGACAAAATTACTGGCCTCGATTATCGTTCGTCGCCTCACTGCAGAACGGGAATCTCGGATTAGGGAAGAGCAGGCCGTTTGCTGCCCAGGACGTGGCTGTATAGAGCATATATTCACTTTGCGGCAGGTGCTAGAGCAGCGCCACGCATACCGCAGGCCACCAATAGCTGTGTTCCTCGATTTCAAGAGTGCGTTCGATTCAGTCGATCGATCGATTCTGTTCGAAATACTTGCGCGGAAAGGTGTTCCCACGAAATATGTGAACATCCTATGTGCTCTATACACGAACACCACAGACCGCGTCAGGGTCTACGGTGGCTTATCGGATAGCTTTCCGACCGCAAGTAACGTTCATGACGGTTGTCCGATTTCCCCATTTCTGTTCAATTTCGTCATGAATTCTATCATGATGTTCCCTTGCGGAACCTCAAGATATAGGCGTAATAGTACCGTCTAGTGAAAGGTTAGTTGATCTTGATTATGCGAACGATATCGTCTTACTTTTCGACGATGTTGCGGGGGCACAATCAACCCTGAATAGCCTGTCTAGAGTGATCCCATTAGTTGCTAAGGCATTCGTACATTCGAAGTGCAAACTGCTGCTGCAGGACCACCAGCCACTTGATAACCCCTTGACGCTAGCTAACGAGGAACTCGAGGTGGTTAATCATTTCACTTATCTTGGCAGCAGCATTAGCAATGATGGGTGCATAGAAACTGACGTCAGTTCATACATTGCAAGGGCAAGAACTGCCTTCTTGAACCTGCGGCATCTTTGGCGACAGAAGGAAGTTTCCCTCCGTCTGAAAGACCGTGTATACAAGGCCACAGTGAGGACCGTTCTGCTCTATGGTGGTGAAACTTGGCCCCTTCGGTCTGAAGATCTGAGGCGCATTCAAGTCTTTGATCATCGTTGTTTGCGAAGCATTGCTGGTGTCGGATGGCACCAGCGTATCCCCAACGATGATGTGCGTGGGCGAGTACTAGGTAGTGATAATCATGCTAGTTCCCTAGAACAACAGATAGCACTGAATAATTTGTGTTGGCTCGGGCACGTGATACGTATGCCTGGTCACCGCTTACCTAGGAGGGCCTTGTTTAGTCTGCCAGGTGTAGGATGGCGCAAGGCTCGAGGTGGACAGAAGTTGACTTGGCAGCGGGAAATGAAGTCACTGACGACCAAACTGGGTGTCGTTGGTCCGTCTCGCCTTTCGGGTTGGAGTCCACGTGACTCACCTTGTGCTTGGCTCGAGACTTTGCAGGACATGGCTCGCAACCGACACCAGTGGCGCGTCTGCTGCCGTCTTCCAATCGGATTGCCTGTTTAAAGTATGTTTGGTGCTGAGTTATCTGCGGGGTAATGGCTGATTATGACGCGTGGCAGTGAAAGCCGCAAGGAAGCTGTCTCGCCGATGCCGTCTTATCTTTGCACGATAGCCAGCTGTTTGTGACGGTATGTTGTCTACACAAGGTATAGGCGCCTTGACCCAGAATGTTTGCTTAGGACATTAAGGTTTTCAGGTAAGTCCCCCCCCTTTCTCTCCCTCTTCCTATTATTTATATGTCATTAGTCTTCATGGTTGTATGGCAGCAAAGCATCAGTTCAAATGGCTGATGTACTGCTGTTGATGATGATGATGATGATGCTTCAAAGAAATATTGGTTGTTAGGACACCGAAGGAGCGGCGAATAAACCACATCATACGGAACCCTCTACAAGCAGCCTTCCTCCAATTTTCCCCAGAGTGAATCAATACGGTATGGGTGATACCTAGATCAATCTGCTGAATGACAACAGGGAGTTCACTTCCACCAACTACATAGCGCGTGAGAGGACTAGCACCTCCAATGCAGATGACAGAACATTTTGCCTGATTTATGGGCATCAACCATAAGGTTGACCAATCCCAGAGACTATCCAAGGCACTCTGAAGTGCCTCAGAGCCACCAGGGATATCCACAATATTCCAGAGCTTGAGGTCATCAGCAAACAATAGCGACGGTACTCCAAGCTCCTGGGGTAGGTCATTGACATAAATTGCGAAAAGCAACGGCCCTAGAACCGAGCCCTGCGGAACGCCACTAAAAACAGCTTGTCTAAGCGGAAGGCTACGCCCCACGCGTACACACTGTTCTCTGCCCTCTAGGAAAGCAGAAACCCATTTGAGGGCGGCTCCAAATATCCCATATGATCTCAACTTCAATGAGAGTCGTTGATGTGGGACAGTATCATAGGCTTTCGAGAAGTCAAGGAAAAGCACGTCGATGGCGTGACCGTTGCCTACTGCCTCAGCCCCGCTTTCACGAGCTACAAGTAAATTTGTCAGACATGAAAATCCCTTACGGAATCCGTGCTGGGCCGCACTGAGAAGGTTAAACTTAATCAGATGATTCTCCACCGAATTCCTGACCAATTTTTCAAACAACTTAACTACTACACTTGTTAAGCTGACAGGCCGGTAGTTCGCGGGCAGAACTCTGTCCCCGCCCTTAAAAATCGGACAGATGATTGCCTTCTTCCATTCCGAAGGTAAGGCACAGCTGTCGAGTGATGTTGTAAACATACATGTCAGAGGGCCACTTAGCTCAGCGGCCAATTCATGCATTAGCTTCGGATGAATTGAATCAGGGCCAGAAGCTTTGGAAGGATTTAGCCCTTGCAATAGCTCGAAGACTTGTATCTCCGTTATGCTGATTTCAGTTAGATAAGAATCCTCCGGAACTTTTGTGACCAGCTCAACCTGAGGTAGAGAGGTCTCATGAGAAAAGACACCAGTATGCTGTTCGCTAAGTATACATGCATTATCATAGTCGGTATGCCCATGGGTCCCGTCCGCTTGTAGTAAAGCCGGTATAGACGAGTTTGTACCGCTACGTCTCTTTACGTAAGCAAAGAACTTCTTTGGATTTGTTACGGCTGCGTTAGCCAAATCCTCCTCGTACTAAAGACGAAGATTTCTAAGATGTTGCTTACATTTATTTCTAACCGCTCGGTAGCTTTCGTAGGTGCTGATTGATGAAGCCGCTTGGTTAGTTCGCCAGCACTTAGAGCGCTTCCTGAGCAGGTATTTACCTGTATGATCTATCCATGGAGGCTGCGCCCGTGTCACCCTTCTCTTAGTGAGTGGGATGTGGGGAGCAGAGATCTCGGTGAGGTATGCCTTAAATTTCTCCCAGGCTGTCTCAACGGTGTCAGCCACGGTGATCGCACAACGCAGAACTGAAGCTTTGTCTCGCATTGCGTTAAAGTCTGCCCGCCAAATATTTGGACATGCCTCAGCGGTAGCTTGATGACACTTAGTTAGAGCACATCGAAATGATATGCAGACATGGTCACTTGCTCCTAGAGGACAGTCGTAGGTAATATCACTTACGAAATCGTGTGACTTCGCAAAAATGAGATCCAAGGTAGACGGAATTTGGTTGCGCATATATCTAGTCGGGAGGTCCACGAACTGATGCAAAGGCAGTTGCAATGTTAGCTCAAGGAGATCCGAACCGAAAGTGCCCACCGCCGAACCGCAAGATAAATCAGCCCAGCAGACTTCAGGGAGGTTGAAGTCACCCAGTATTAGACACCTATTGGCAGCCTGAGTACGAATAAATTCAATAACCTCCCTGGAGATACTTCCAGGACTTCGATATACCACTACACCTGTAAACTGAACAGAGGAAGTGCACACAATAGTCGAGAGGGCTTCAACAGTTTGATCCGGCGACTGGAACACACAGGTCCTCAACACATCGAGTTTACAACTCACATAAAGAGCGACGCCCCCACCTTGGCGGCCAACGGAGAGATGGCATCTAAACAGTGCGTAGCCAGGAAAACGTACTTCACCGTCTGTGATATCCGGGGACAGCCACGTTTCGGTGATAGCAAGTATGTCGGGACGAGATTTGTCTACAAGTAGACCCACCTCGTGTACCTTGTTCCTTAGGCTACGCACATTACTAAGCACTACCCGAAGGAACTCGGCACGACCAGCCCTGGGTCGTACGCTACAAGGAGAGGTTCTGGTAGGGCAGAATTTGACTTCCGGCTGACCACCTGAAAACCCACAAGACGAAGGACTTGCTCACCAGCCGCACGCCTGCTCTTGAGGCTTTTGCTTGCTTCCTTTAACTTCAGTCGATCTGCCAGTGGAAGTCCGGCTGAACGCTAACATTACTACCCTTGAGTTTGAATGCAAAGCGCATTAACGCTTTGCGTTCCTCCGGGGTTGAGAGTACTACACGAAGTAGTCGGGGTCGCGGATTTGGTGTGTCTACAGGGACGTTCCCCAATCTGGTTAGTTTCCGGATAGTGACACCGGGGAAACCAGGTGGAAGCATCTTGTTGACGCAGAGCTTGAACCACTGAAGGTCATGCAGCATGCGTTCCTTTGGAAGATCTGCCACGGATTCAGCAATGTTAGGAAAGATAACGCTACTATCAGTAAAAGAATCACCTCGACGAGGCGTATTCACTCCACGCGTCTTCGACGCTACCCCAGTTTCGACCGGTTTGGCAGATGATAAGGCGCCTTTCTTCGCCAAGTGAGCTGGAGTATATGAGGTTGAGGCTTTATTCTCTGCATCCAGCTCCCTCACCGGTCTAGTCTTTTCAGACTTTGCGGGTGTGGCCGAAGTCGACACGGCGCGTTGCTTCGCCAATGGAACTGGGGTGATTGGAGTTTTGTGTTCCAACTCCAATACCTTAATGCTTGCAGTAACCTCAGGCTTTGAGGCAGCCTTACGGACTTTCTTGGCCCTCTTCCTCTTGCTTTTATTGGGCCCAGGGGCCATAAGTTCGGTCTCGCTTTGGATGGCTTCCAGTACGACATCAGAGGCCCCTTTAGAGGCATTCTGGACCGCTGGGACACACCACACGGTATCCATCACCTCAGTCGGATTTTCACTGACAGCAATTGAGGTTAGTTGCGTGTCTTCCTCCAATGAGCCGACATCAATAGAGACTCCCATATTCCTCATCAGTAACTCCACTTTCCGATCAAGAGATATGAGGAAGGACCACAACTGCTGGTTACGCTGCACCACCCACAGCTCCAAGCGTACACCTCATATCCAGTGTAAACCCGAAGGAATAAGACCGGAAGGCATGTGGATTGAAGCCAGGTTCCATCAACGGAGCCGGCCCACACTCCTTCACAGGCAAACACAAGCACGCTGTATTTGGCAAACAAGCGCACATAAGGCGGTGGCTGGACCGTAGTCCGCTCCACACTGAGTGCATGGAACCACTCTTTGATCCCAACACTGCCTCTCCAGAAACGACCAACTGTTTCCTAGAACCAGTATGGATGAGGTGGTGGGTAATAGACAGGTGGGCACCTTGTCAACATGCACATCAAGCACAGCCACACCGGGGATATCAAGCAACATCCAAACACTTGAGAGAAAGTTAACAAAGCAGTTAAATCGAGTAATGCATAAGGAAACGGTGACATAAATCTTAAATTAATGAGCATATGAAATGAGTTGTTTACAAAACAATCCGAGATAAGTTCACGAGGTCAGAAAGCATATTTTACGGAAAACACACAAACACGAAAATGTTATCGAAATTAACTACAATTGGCTTAAGCGAGTTGTGTAGGTTTATAGAAGAGCAAATAGATGGACATTTATTTGAGAAAAAAAAGTTAGGACAAAAGTGCAAACTCACCACCTGAAAGAAATAAACTTAGCATGTAAGCACGCGGTTAGTAAATCGAATGCAGCGTACCTACAAACGCTGCGCCGGTTCTGCCTACGTTCTCTGCAGAACCCGTCGTCGCTTCGGTAGTGGTCCCGAGTGGCCTCACTCATGGCTCACTAGGCCTGCGTGACTCAGGCACTCGAGACCGCATGTGCTACAGCACCGCGCACTTGATGTCAATGGAGTACAACCCATCGGTGCTTGCCGCTTCCGCACTTGCCGCTTCTTCCCTGCATGTATGAGGTCTTTCTCCCGCACTTCGTCAACTGCCTTCTTGATTAGATCGCGACATGCACGCCGATCAACCGCCTTTGATTCCCATGATCAGCAATCAAGATTAGAACGTGAGATGTTCACTTTGATCATATCCTGGTAACGTAACTTTGTTTTCCCCACATGCCGCTCCCCAATACTCAGCTGACCATATAAGAGTTGTTTCGGTATCCGCGTCGAATCCATACGGCTCACATTACGGAGCCACCTCAGTTGTCTCAGCAAAAGTATACAGTCCACTGCATACATTCCACTTCGGCGCAACACTTCCGTGTCAGCAACTCTGTCTCCCCAAGTGATGCGCAAAATCCGTCGCAAGCACTGCTGATGGAACCGCTCGAAATATCGCACATCCCGCCAGTACATCGTCCACGTTTCACTGCCGTATGGAAGAACGGACAGCACCATGGATATGTACACCATCAGCTTCGTGCCTATAGCAAGCTGATGGTTGTTCCACACTCGGTACCCAAGCTTCCCGAATGCCGCCGCTGCCTTCGACACGCAGATACGCAGCTCAGTGTGTATCTGCTGATCAGTCAACATCACACTACTAAGATAACAGAAGTGGGTGGTGGTTTCCAATACTTCAGCACCAATGCTGATTCGCGGCAATATTGAAGGTTGCACCTCCGGTGAAGGCTGAAAGAGACAGACAGTTTTGCTTGTGTTGATGGTGGGCCCGAATTTGGCCGCTGTCGAAGCCAGAGCACTAGTCATGTGATGCAACTCATCCGCACTGTGTGAAAACAACGCACAGTCGTCAGCAAACAGCAATCTACAAATAGTTGTCTCAGAGACTAGAGTTCTCGCACCGAAACGACGGATGTTCAGCAACCCACCATCAATACGGTGCTCCACACGAACACCGTAAGCACAAGCGGCATAAAAGCACATTATTGCATGTATATATTAAACAGGGCAGGAGCTAAGACACAGCCTTGCTTCACACCAGAGACAACTGCAAAGTCATCCGAGGTCTCTCCACTCAGCTGCACCCTCGCTCGCGTACCACTGTGCAGACATTCAATTAAACTTACAAACTTACGCGGGCAACCAAACTTACCCAACACCAACCACAATGCCTGGCGGTTCGGCGTATCAAATGCCTTGATGAAATCAACAAACAGCGAATACAACGGCAGGTGTCGTTTTCCGCCTTTCTCCTGCAACTGACGAGCCACAAACACCATATCCATAGTGCTGTGACCCGAACGGAATCCGCATCGCTCTTCCGCCATGTTAGGTTCCACAACCTGACTGACGATGCGTTTGAGCAGGATTCGGGCAATCACCTTGCCCACACAACTCAGCAAGTTGATGCCACGATAATTCGCGCAACAATGCTTGCTACCTTTGCACATGCACAATGGTAACACAAGGGCATCCTTCAGCTCAGGAGGCTCCTCCTCCTCAATCCATACACGTTGCACCAAGTGGTGCAGCGCAGTCACCAACGCGGGTCCGCCGTGTTTCAATAATTCAGGCGTGATCCTGTCGGCCCCGGCACACTTGCCGTTTTGTAGATGAGCAAGTGCTCTCTGCATTTCATGCAGTGTGAGCTTGTCCGCCAGGCTCGTCTTCACATCATGTTGCTTCAGGCCGTTCAATGTAGGCTAGTCAATCTCTGTTCAAGAAACAGTCAAAGTGTTTCCGCCTGATCTGCATTATGTCTGCAGTCTGTGTGCAGGTAGCGCCTGAACTACCATCGATCAGCGTCCTCAGCGGCTCCAATCTCGGTCCATACACCGCCTTCAAGGAGCCAAAGAATTTCTTATGTTGGCGGTGTTCGGCGCAACATTTCATCTGCTTCCCCTTCTCCGTCTACCATGCTTTTTTAATGCGACGGAGCTCTCGGGTCATTCGCCGTCGAAGTTTGCGTAACTGACTACTCTTCCCCAA
>CALYDF020008719.1:0-10000 GCA_944474145.2 Dicrocoelium dendriticum
GTGGATTTTTGTCACATGAAATGTGTTGACCGATTAACTCTTTGGCCACTAGCTTTTCCTCTACGTGATATATCCTCTATTACTGTTGCTCGTGCTTCCGTTGAATCGCAGAGTGCGTTCTTCAGTGTGCCAGGCACCGCAAAAACGTAGAGTTTATTGCACTATTTCGTGACTTTAGTCGACTGCTCGCAATTATTCATTTTAAGACGACTGCCTAACATGCCGATGCTAATGACCTTGTTAAACGATTTCATCGACAAATGAAAGCTGTCCTTACAACTAGTTGGCCCAACACCCGTTGGTCTGCCAGCCTGTTAGCTATCTTCCTTGGTATTTGCGATAACTTTAAAGAACATGTCGGGTACTTCTTACTCAAACTTGTCCTTGGTAACAACCCTTAGTCTCTTAGGCTTTATGGTGCTGGACCCACAATTCACTGGCGAATTAAATCCTACGTACCAAGTAGAACGCCAGAAGTACCATTTTTGGACCATTAGACGGACAATTCCTCAACCAAGAACCCAAGGGCGGCATTTACATCCTGAATTTTACACTTGCTCATTCATCTTCATCAGAATAGACGCTGTTCGCGGACCCTTGAGACCACAGTATGAAGCTCTAATTAAGGTCGTATCGCGAACACTGAATACTCTGTTCTGAATAAGGATGGTTTCAAAGCGCCCGAGTTCATCGATTCCTTAAAACGCTTATAATTTTATTCAAATTTGGATAGTGCAGAATCAACCTCAACCGCCCAGGACTCTCCTGTGCCTAAGCTCTTAACCCCTTACAAACAAATGACGTATTTTCCAAACTCGGAATATCTGTACCCTACCACCTCGAGCAAAGCTACAAGCACAGTTTTTGGTGGTGTAGTTTCCCTTCCGCCAAAGCTTACTCAATACGTTACATAGGTACCTGGTCGAGCTTTCCTTGTCAGTGCACGCTATAGATGTTAGTATTGCAGCGATGGTAAACAATATGTTTCTTTTACTTTTACGCATACAAATTTCGCAGCCGTTCATGTAGCCTTTTGTTTATTTAACTATACACACAGCAACTGGTTCAAGCTTCTCTTTCGTCGTTCTACCTTGATTTCCTCCGGTTTGTTGTTGTGATTGGGCGCTCTGCTGCCTTACTGATCTATGGCCGGGATATACGCGCTCCTACTTCCGCATAGCCTGCGGCTTTATCGTCACCAAACACTGAAGATTATCAGAATCCATATATACAAGGTAAACCTAATTGTTAATTAAGGCTATATAGGTTAACGTAACCCAAAACATCTATAGCTAAATATTCAGCCGGTTTTGGGGGATATAATTTTACTAAACCGCGACAGAGCCTTTCCAAATTGTATGCGATCTGACATCCAAAAATTGCTGCAGACGAAGGTGCAATATTTCACGTGTGGTTGAACATGTTTCTGCTAAACTTTTACTCGTGCCACGGCTGCGCTTTTGTGGCTGCCTAAGTGGACGTCTAATTTACAGACCTATGCAAAATGTTATTGCACATTAGCTCAGAAGTAAGGGGTCATGAAATACAGTATACCTAAATACTTAGCTAAAGTACTCATTTGAATAAGTATACCACTTAACGTCAATTTGCCATCAAATATGGAGCAATTCTGGGTCATGATGCTCGATGTATCAGAGGAAATATTCATCAGTCATTGTTGACATCATGACTCTTGAATCTTCAAGCCTTTGCGGATTTCGCAAAGTCTGGAAATCATTGCACTTATGAGTAATACATATAGGAGCATTATACCATCGGCTAGGAGAAAGAGGCGGCCATATCGTAGCCTCTTACAGATGTGTTTCACATTAATCAGAAGCAGGGTGGGTCCAAATACGCAGCCTTGCACGACACTATTTGAAACGGTTACTGGGATGGATTCCTTCGGCGCAGCTTTCACATACCGCCTGCCCCAGCTTAAGCAATATTCCAGTTAAAAGTGTAAAGAGCTGTTTAATCCGCAGGCTTTAAGCTTAGGAAATAGACGTAAATGGGAGACCCAATAAAAAGCCTTATGCCTTCCGTGGTATAGCGTAACTACTGCCAGATCTGAATCAATCACGTTGTTGACTAGGTTAAAATTATTAAGCTGGCGGGTTTTTCAAGATCTAGCGCTTAGAAACCGATGCTGTTATCTGTTAACAGTCTCTCCTGCCTATGGTACGTCTATGGGTGCCCGCAAGATAGATTTTTCCATCACGCGTGGGATAATATATAGGTGGTTTCTGGGTCCGTATTTGTCGACTTCCTGTACGGAGCCACATTTGTGGCGCAGTGTGATGACTGATTGCTTCAAAACTGTAATGTATTGGCTATTATCCATGTAGCTTTTGGCCATTTTAAGGGAATCTCGGTTGGTCATCACACCGTTCCTAATTAAACTAGATGGAATTTCCTCAGGGCCAAAGTCCGTAGATGGCTTAATTGCTGTGATAGCAAAACGAAAATTGGCAGATAAAACTGAACTCTACACAGCGACTGGTTGGTGAAAAGGTGTATCTCAGTAATGACTAGGTGCATTGCTACACATTAAGAAGCTTGGAAGTGCGTTTGTCCTCATTTGCATCGTTAGGACCAAAACGTATGGAGAAGGTATTTGTTCTGTACTTAAGGGTGCGAGAACTTAAGAGCCGCCTGATTTGCTTGGCTTCGTTTATATTAGCCTTTGCCGCCTTTCCCTCGGTAGGATTGATCAGTATATTTCTAGCTGATAGCTGCCCCGCAATCTTGCTGGCTTTTATGACGTTTCAACTTAAACGTCTTGTGTGAACGTTGTAGTTGACGCCCTTGTCATGCAGCTTAGTACGCCTCATAAGTTTTAGTGGAAATTTGATACGCGATACATGGATTTTGAGATCCAAGCATTCGTTGAGTTGAACATAAAATATTGCAGTCCAGCTCTGCAGAAGTCGGAGAGGAAGCGTTCGTCACAGGTCTTTGATTTAATAGCCATGGCTAACGTGGACGAGTTTATTTGGTTCAACGGGCAGCAAGTCTAAATGGTATCAGTTGTAGCAGAACAGTTGGCCAGGATTTTAACTACAGTAAGCAGTCCACTAAGCTGTATCGGCTCCCCGGGAATACTTGGTCAACCGCTACCCGCAAATTGGGTGTTCCTAGAGAAAAGATTATGTACAAGATATTCTTTGACCTGGTCGGCTATGTAACACGTTGCACCCATCCTTCAAATGTGATGAAAGTTTAGTGGCATCTAAGTATGGTTTAGGCGGTCGGTGGAAGCCGTTTCATATCAGGTATGTTGAAATCACCCACAACGAGCTTACATACAGATGGATGGCTCGACGATTTGCTAAAAGCTAAGTATGAAGACATAATTCCTTATATGGGATGTACCTGGAACACTGTGAAAGCATTCAAGTAACAAGGTAGATAGCATTATATCGGCTATTATCCTTATAGAGTCCATTGTCTCAATGTTATGTATCATTTCTATCAGCGCATAGGAGTTTCGCTTAGGGTAACTGGCCCTCCCTCCAACACGCTTGTGCGTAGGTAGTCGTGTAAACAGCTTCCATTTTCTCTATACGCCTTTCTTACTTCTCCTGTCCAAAAGCACTGTGGCTGCTTCTTTAGGAAACATTGACAACAATAGGTTGACCACGGGGTGGATACAGGAATTCACTTTTGATCTATCCAAACATCGGAACTCCTTATTACTTACTAGCTCTGCGTTTTTCCCAAGCCAGGTTTTTCTATCGTTTCTGCCCCACCGGATGCTAAACCTGCATACCGCATTCCACTCCGCTAATTAAGCAACGCACTTCTCTCCAAAACAAGGAATTATCCATAGTTTGGTATGATTCTTTAGGTTATCCTAAAACCCATGGGCTCATAAACTTCACCGCACTCGAAACGATATGACATTCCGGTAAACGTGAATAATTATAATAATAAATAATATCTGCAGGTGCATTCACGAATCATACCGGTGAAAACGTGGACAGCTAAGTACAATCATCTATACGTTAATCACAACGTTAATCACAACTTAAACGGTCATATTACTGGTAAAATAGACAATGCAAATTCCAGCTGTTTTAAAGATACTACTTGAGCTAAGGTGGACTTGCGAAATGACAATTACTTTTAGTATTTTTACCTATACGTTTGCCATTCTGGGAATGTTTTGCTATGTATATACCACGGTCGCTTTGTCATTAACGAAAAATTGTAGGTTCGTAGTTTATGTTACATATGTCAAGGAGGCTAGACCTGACCTTTGTGCCGTGGTCAGCGTGCATCAGTAACCCATTCAAAATGGTTTGTGGTGCTTTCTTGCAATTTCAGATCAACTCATGCCAGATTAGTCAAATGTTAGAGGCCAGACAATCTCCATGCCCTAGCTCTCCAGATTGGTGGATGGAAAGTGAGCAGCTTCCTATTCATTAAAATGAAATCATTGTAGACCACAGCAAAAACCGCTGCCTTACGTTCAAGCTTCTATACCCAAGACTTTATTTGTGAGCACATCGTTTTTCTGTCTAGTCCTTGGCAACCTGATAGTATCCTGCGCGCACCATCCTATGCACATGTTCTCCAACATTTTCCTGATGCAGTGGCCACCGCAGAGCATAAAAACGGTGCCCAGTCTGCTGCGATGGGCATGGTGGATAGGAATTTGCTTGCTACTGCTCAAGCCCTCCTGGCTTTTATTCCCTTTCCTACGGTACTTACCTTTATAGTTCCCTTTCATATTTACTTTTGACCTCCCAGTTTTCAACCCCATTCCTAGCCGTCGCACAACAATCTTCGGTAGACGCTTTGCTTCTAGGTTCAACTCAAATGCAAACGCGGTTCGTCACATTTGCCTTAACAGCAAGCCTTTGTCTAACCCAGCGGTCAAATATTTTTCATTTGATTCTAATTGAAGTACACAATCCTCCATCAGAATTCCATGCCTAATAGTACAAACATTGTTACATGTCGGGCAACGAGCTGCATTTGAGGGAAAATTAGAGTCACTCTCATGCAACCTCAGTTGTTTACCAAAATTTTGCCTAGAAGACCAGGGCCCTGTTCTTACTCTGCATTCCCTAGCAGGGTACACTAACAAATTTTTAATTAACGAAATGAGAAGACGAATACTGGCAGATGCTAGCATTTCGTATTATCTCGTCAGTACCAATACAATAACTGGGAAATTCTTTTATATGTCTTACAGGGCACAGGCAAACCAATCAAATTTATTGTTGTGATCATTGATATCAGATTACGTCCACGGCAACCGCAGGTTGACAACTAATTGCTTTTGGACACACAAAGCTGGTCTAATTCGGCTTATCGCGACGGCCTCGGCAAATCGTAAAAGGCGTGCATTAGTATGACGTAACAAGATCCGGAAAGCTGATAAGGAATTGACCTGGTGACGAGTCGCCAAGATGTGCCTGCCTATGGAGGACGCTGGCGGCTTACGCAAACACGTATCATCGGAGGTGGATTGGGTAACTTCACGCTGAACCCAGTTTGGTAGGTGTTCCTTCACTCGGGAATCTAAAACCCGTTCGGTTCTGCCGATGTAACTGATACCGCAGTCACACACGAATTGGTAGACACAATGGGATTTGGCGCCGACAGGTTCATCTTCCTTTACTGAAGGTAACGGCAACTTTCGGGTTCTGTTGATAATTACCGCCTCCGCAGCACAGTATGTACGCTGAATGGCCGAGACAATCCGTTTGGTTATTCTTTTCGTTGCAGTGTCACCCTTGAATGGGAGCTCAATGTACACCTTCTTCTTTGGGGCTGTCAACACCCAAGCGCACGCTAGTAAAAACGTTATTCACTCGGGCCAGACGTATCTGCTCCAACGACTGCCTGGCTGAAGAGTTAGAGCTGATCACTAAGACACTTATGGAGAATGGCTACCCAAAGCGATTCATTGACAAACATAGCCAAGTTAGACCGCCCAAGGAGATGGTGTTGACAGCCCCAAAGAAGAAGGTGTACATTGAGCTCCCATTCAAGAGGGACACTGCAACGAAAAGAATAACCAAACGGATTGTCTCGGCCATTCAGCGTACATACTGTGCTGCGGAGGCGGTAATTATCAACAGAACCCGAAAGTTGCCGTTACCTTCAGTAAAGGAAGATGAACCTGTCGGCGCCAAATCCCATTGTGTCTACCAATTCGTGTGTGACTGCGGTATCAGTTACATCGGCAGAACCGAACGGGTTTTAGATTCCCGAGTGAAGGAACACCTACCAAACTGGGTTCAGCGTGAAGTTACCCAATCCACCTCCGATGATACGTGTTTGCGTAAGCCGCCAGCGTCCTCCATAGGCAGGCACATCTTGGCGACTCGTCACCAGGTCAATCCCTTATCAGCTTTCCGGATCTTGTTACGTCATACTAATGCACGCCTTTTACGATTTGCCGAGGCCGTCGCGATAAGCCGAATTAGACCAGCTTTGTGTGTCCAAAAGCAATTAGTTGTCAACCTGCGGTTGCCGTGGACGTAATCTGATATCAATGATCACAACAATAAATTTGATTGGTTTGCCTGTGCCCTGTAAGACATATAAAAGAATTTCCCAGTTATTGTATTGGTACTGACGAGATAATACGAAATGCTAGCATCTGCCAGTATTCGTCTTCTTATTTCGTTGTTCAAACTACTGAAGGGGACTAACTGTTTTAAATTTTTAATTATTCGCATTTGTGGAGATAATGGAGTTTTGTGTGCTAGCCAAGCCCTTCTTGGTATTAATTTGAGTCTAAATGTGCTCTGGTTGATTGGCTCCTAAACAGTGGTCATTTGGGTGCGGGCCGATTGGCTGGCTCCATTTAAAACACTGAAGACGCGCGGGATTAATCTTTTGTCAGGTTACAATCGCTGCCTACGTTTTCTCTCGTCAACTAAACGAGCTGCAGAGCCACTGCAAGAGCACCGACACCGAAGTATCTGCTAGAGATCTGAGGGCTCAAGTTTGAAAATTGACCCTTATTGCATTGTATATAGGTAGCCAAAGTAGTGTAGACTCACTTATTGATTGCGTTAAGCGCCTGCTTCAATTGTTTGAAGATCCCCGCGTATTTCCTGCGTGCCCTAACTGCAGAAGCAGAATTTGTCAGAAGGTGGCTTGGTGCTATCAAAATCTAAACAGTCATGGACGCAAATGGATCATAATACCATCAGTCATAACTGGAAAGGATGCACCCAAATCTGTCGCACGATATAAAGCGCAAGAATGGCCACAGACCCTTTACTTGTATTTGCTGATATGCGAGTACGTGGTGGCGGTCGCCGTCGAAATCGTGTGAGCGCACAGACACCAGATAACTGCCAAATCCAGGTGTTCTGCATGCGCATCGGATTAGATTGGCATCCGGGAGGAGAAAGCGCTCACAGAATACAGTATAAGAACACTGGTCGCTTGTTTACCAGAACTCACTTGAAGCTAGTAACTTGTCATGTATTAAATTTACTAATTAGAATAGACATAGGGACACTTCCCTTTTTCTGGAACTTATCAATGAGCACTGGCACATGAAGGCTGGCAGAAAACAGGAGACTCGCGAAGACGTCAGAAAATACTGCGCGCTAGCCTGGAGGCAAAGCTTGTAGCGTGGTGGACCCATTGTGCGCCAGAGATGGAAGTGTCCACTGCCCTCGGTAACCAACCGAAATTGTTTCGTCTGAGACCGGGTGACCCGGTTTTAACCACAATACGTGAAATGCGTGGACTGCCTACAACTAACTTTTAAAAACTTTTGGAGCTTCGGGCTGAGCAGTATGAAATTCAAAGTAATCGACCGGATTCGTTAGGTTATTCACGGCTGATAATCTTGCCGCTCCCTGAGCTGATAGTTAGTTTGGCAAATTTGTTTAGTAGCTGAATGCGAGATTACCCTGTTTAACGTGAAAAAGCTGCGTGACTAGCTGATTTCCTCTAGCGATCATTATATCCCTGCATGCTGCGCACGTTGTTGATTAGCATGCACTATTAGAGCAAATGTGGAGCACAAACAATTCAAATTGACGGGAGCCGCTCCGTCATTGTCTTAATATTTAAAAGGTGCTCGCGTTCGGAATGCTGCAAAGGCAAGGGAGCAAAATAATCGCCATCGCTTTCAAATTGCTTTCCACTGTAATAGCTTACAGACTTACTGTCGACCATGAAATTCATGAGGAGTGCGCAGAGTTATGGTGTGGTCAGGAATGCATCGACCACATATTCTCATTACGTCAGTTTTTATAGCAACATCTCATAAATTAGCGGTTCATTGATATCTTGTTACTCAACATTAGTGTGCTACTGTTAAAATAGACTGACGTAAAAAAGGGGATGTCTACTTAGGAAACTGATACACAAGAAATATTTAAATAGTATCCGCGTAATTTAAATGCAGCTGTGGTAAAGGGCTGACTTACAGCAAGCTGTCACCACTCGCTAATATTGTCCGCGTCGTGTGACAAAATGAACGAACGACAAATTACCTCTTCAAATTTTGCATTGAAAATGTTATGAAAACGGTGTTTACTGGTCATGAGTTAGAAGGATAGAAAATGCACCAAGATAAACCAATTAATTACATGCAGTAGGCTCGCCTTAATGTCATTATAGGTGACAGATCCAAAAATTGACATCCGGCTATATACCTCCTAGGAAGCAAGCCAGTCCTTTACGGAATCAAGCTCCTCCTTAACAATATTCAACCCAATTCATATCCACATCAAGCTGAATCCATCGTCTTGACCAATTGCAAATCAGTACAAGTGTACTCAGAACGTCTGCATCGGTTGGTGCAGCGCTCAGCCAACAAACCACGTGATGCACAGTGGTCGCGAAAACAAAACGTGAGCTCATTCACTGCAGGATGGGTGCGGACTAGCACGCGGCATCTATGGACGGTTGAGGAAGTACTGTAACTTCCACCCACTCACTTACGCGGCATGAAGACACACAACGCAGAAGTAGGCGGCCATTCGCGTGCTCACTGTTACGCGCAGACGACCAGACATGAAATCTACTCTACAATGAGACAGTATCGATTGCACTGGGTAGGGTGAAACACCGTTGGACTGAAGAGATTAACCTAGGGAGTGACCGAAAATTAAGTTGGTTGAGACAACCGACAGTGACATTGCGCGGTATGTTGTTCTACCTCGGGTTCCAGTCGGAAGTAGGCACTGGAGAATATGATGTTCTCATGAGATCGCCAATGACCACTATGTTGTACATAGTACTGGAAAACTCCAGCAAATGGCCAGAAGTTGTTGGTATCAAGTGGATGGCACATTTTGACCAAAAAGGTGGATAAGGAAAGCTAGTTTGTGAAGAATCGGAAATCGCCCACCACAGAGTAGCACATCGCCATTCCTTGACTGCTCAGTTTGCAAGAATGATTAGCTTCCAAACCGATATATCGTCAACCGACGGACACAGATGGGACACAGTACTGCAATTCCGATCTCTGTGATTCGCAGATAAGGCCATGTGCACAGAGAAGGAAGTAGACAGTAAGATAATTCCAGGGTAGCGGACACCCGAAACCGGTAGTGAAAGCCACGTTTCACAATATGATGAAATCACATTGAAGATATACAGCGGAATGGATTGGGACGATAAGAATATTATAGGTAGAAGGAACTACCTTTTCCTTTCAGACGGCACTAACCATGGAATAAAACTCGGGAGCTGTTCAACAATGATGTATCTGAAATACACACTTTTCGTAGATAAGATGACTAACGGTGTTCACAAATGTATTCACAATAACTGTGAATATGTGTGTATAAGAGATACCGCGAGCGAACTGCACACAACGCTTCTGGAACACCTGAGGCGCATTTCACGGCGACATCTAATGCTCTACTTTGAGATTCAGCGGTGGTGACGCACCCGTTAGGTACGGTGCATGTAAGGTGGCCAGATTATTGATGAGCCAAACCGAGACGCTTCCAGATTTCTTGCACGGCAAACCGAGACATTTAACCTACCCCCGTTTGTTTCTGCA
>CALYDF020008720.1:0-11401 GCA_944474145.2 Dicrocoelium dendriticum
TACAAAGTTCTGGGGTACGATGTTGAAAACGCAATGATTCTGCTAATTAGCTTCAGAGCCAGCCAAACGAACGAATTCACTTGCCAATTTTCAAACCCTAGGTTAGTAAAACTCAATATCATGGAAAACAGGTGGAACAGATTGAGAACTCATGATTTCAGAAAGGTTTTAAAACAACCGGTTAGTATAGTTTGTCGACAACGATTCGCTTTTGACACAAAAGCTTCCTCAGGCCGAGTAAACTAGTAGAGGTTTGGTGTAGCACTTATTGCGTGCTGGGATGGTAATCGCTACGAATATGATGTAGGCAGAAGGTCATTCGCGCCACAGATCAACACATCACACCAAATAATGCATGCAACGGTCACAAGTGGTCTGCGTTACAAGGTCATCCACGTAACGTCGGTTAACGGTGGGTGCAGGGGTGACGTGATGTTCATTCCCTGCCCTGGATCCATCCGCCGGGGCTCCTCAGACTGGTCGGGTTAACACAGCTCATCTAGTGATGCAAAGGCGCGGACAAAATTTGTGCCCGCAAGCCCTCTCGAACTCGCAATAGACGGATATACCATACCTCTTACGACTCAAGTCAATCCATAACGGACTCAAGCTCCTCCTTAATACTATTCAACTCAATCCACAAACACAGCAAGCTAAATTTGGCGCACACGCACAAATGCGTGCCCATCGTCTTGACCAATTGCAAATCAGTGCTAGAGGACTCAGAACATCTGCCTCGGTTGGTGCAGCGGTTAGACCGCGCTCAGCCAACAAACCACTCGGTGCACACGCGGAAGTAAAAGCACACATGAGCTCATTCACTGTAGGATGCGGTGCGGACTAGCACGCGGCATCTATGGAAGGTTGAGGAAGTACTGTAACTACCACCCACGCACTTATGCGGCATCAAGACACAACGAAGAACTGGGGGGCCGGAGCTATTCCATCCGCGTTCATAGTGCTCACTGTTACGCATAGACCACCGGACATGAAATGTGCTCAACAATGAGACCGTATCGATTGCCTTCAGTGAAGATAGCTGCATGCAATCTAGCAGACATGTTCGTCTATCTCACCTGGTTTGACCTATGCTTAGCGGTGTCTACGTGTGCTCGGTTGTGGATAATATTGCCTGGGTGAAATAGTGCATGTGGTGCTTCACTACGTGTTACCATGGAACAACGCGTTAGTAAGTGGTGGGTGTGGCCGGATTACCTAGTAACTGCTGTTGATCGGCCTTAATGATGAGGTTAACATCAGCAGCTGCACAGCAATGCATGATGTACTGCAGTGAGCTTTGCGGAAGTGTACCGCGTAAATTGTGATACCGTTACCGGGTTGGCAACAGCTTGCATTTACTAGTCTATATGCAATCATTAGTATAATGTAGCCGTTGACATGGGGAACGAATACGTTTGTATAGAAGTGTCATGAGTTCGTGTGAAACGAATATGAAACGATTATCTACGGTAACGTTAGCGTACT
Source organism: Dicrocoelium dendriticum (assembly GCA_944474145.2). Taxonomy (NCBI): domain Eukaryota; kingdom Metazoa; phylum Platyhelminthes; class Trematoda; order Plagiorchiida; family Dicrocoeliidae; genus Dicrocoelium; species Dicrocoelium dendriticum. The sequence goes on from CALYDF020008720.1 coordinate 1,486, forward strand.
CCTCACCAAGGTGCTAAAATGCGACGCACTGGGTATGGTGAAACGCTGTTTGACCAAAGAGAATAACCTAGGGAGTGGCCGAAGCTTAGGGTGGTTGAAACAACCGACATTGCGCCGTATGTTGTTTTAGCTGGGGTTTTAGTCAGAAGTAGGCACTCAAGAACATGGTGTTATCATTAGATCGCCAATGTCCACTATTTTGTACATACTACTGGCAAACTCCAGTAAATGGTCAAAAGTTGTTGGTATCAAGTTGATGGCACATTTTGAACATAAAGGTGGATAAGAAAAGCTAGATTTTGAAGAATCTGAAATCGCTCACCATGAAGTTGCACATCGTTATTCCTTGACTGCTCTGTTTGCAAGAATGATTAGCTTCCAAACCGATATTTCGTCAACCGGTGAATACAGATGGGGCACAGCACTACAAATCCGATCTCTGTGTTTCACAGATAAGGCCATGTGCAAAGAGAAGGAAACTGGGAACGCCGCCTGCAAGTAGACAGCAATGTAATTGTTGGATAATGGACACCCGAAACCGGTAGTGAAACACACGTTTCAAAATATGCTACAACCACACTGAAAATATACGGCGCAATGGATAGGGACGATAAGAATATTATAGGTAGAGGGAAGTTCCTTTTCCTTTCTGACGGCACCAACCAAGGAATAAGATTCGGTATCTGTTCAACAATGGTGTATCTGAAAGACACTTTTCGTAGGTAAAATGACTAGCTGGGTTCACAAATGTATTCAAAATAACTGTGAATATGTGTATAGGAGGTACCACGAGCAAACTACACACAATGCTGCCAGAACACCTGAGGCGCAAGTCATGCCGACGTCAAAGTATAATGCTCTACTCTGAGATTTAGCGGTGGCGACGCACGTGTTAGGTACAATGCACGTAAGATGGCCAGAATATTGGTAAGCCAAAGCTACGCGCTTCCAGATTTCTTGCGCGCCAAACCGGGACACAGCCTACCACCATTCGTTTCCGCATATACTGACCATACAACAAGTTTAAAAAGGAAATATCTATATTTATTTCTTTAATGAACTGACGAAAAGGACATACGTTATTAATCAGTACAATGGCTGCTCTACTGAAGTTATTTATAAATAAATGAATAGTATATTCCCGATAGAAGGAAGCACATAAGTGAAGGTATGATCAAATATACGTACATGTATAGCTGCCTTGAAATAGTAAAATGTATTGTTAAAATAAAGTAAATCCAAGATTTTCGTGATTTATACACTTGAGAACTTCGTCAGATAATAGTGGAATCCAGGAACATTATGGCGCTGGTTTGAGAAAATATCAGGGTTATTACTATGGTGGCAATAGCCAACGTTCAGCATGATTGCGACATGTCGTAATCCATGGTTTCATGAGTACATGAGCCAAAGTAAAATGTCAGGTCATGTGTTTCCGATTAAAAGTTGATGTGCTGTTTAACATGCTATTATCTGGAACCACAGTTATCGAGCAGTACTGAAAGAAAGAAAGAAATGTTTTATTCTCGACATTGCGAGACACGACTGCATTTGCATGATCATGGCGACACAATAAGGACTGGTTATTGTAAAAACGACGTAAGTTTATAAGCTACACATGGATCCGTTGTGTACATTAATGCATGTAGGTAAGAAGGAGCGTTGATGTGCTGCCTATGGTGCCTATGTTGCGCTGAGGCTGTTGGTGGCTAGATCCTGACAGATGGTCTACCCAGTGCTGCTACTGCTGCACCATAGTCTCATGTCCTGGGCGCCTCCACGTGGCGACCGCTGGGTGGGTGTTGGGTTTCGCCCTTCTCCCTGCTAACATCCAGGACACAAATCCGCATGAGTCGGCTAACTGACCATGTGCTAGACCCGCTGCCTTTCGGGTGTTCATTTAATCGAAGGCTTTGGCTGAGGACCCGAGTCGTTCTCCTGTCAGGTGTGGGCGCCTTGGCAGTATTCGAGTCCATCCTCTTCGGAGGTTAGGAAGTGGTCGATGGCCCACTTCCCGTAGAACCTAGCCATGGGAGACAACAGGTTTACGGGTGATATTCTCAATGCTCGATTGGCGTAGAGCACGAGTGCCACGCATTGTCTCTGACGGTGAGAGGACACCTCCGGGTGTTCAATGGTTTGCTACTGCCCGCCTCAAGCCAGGCAGCCCCTGGTCAAATTGGTGCAAACCCGCCAAAAACCCACCTGCGTCTGGCCGTGGTCGCAGGTGCATATCCAATTACGGTCGCAAAACGTATGATAATTGTTCCAGAACCTCAAAGGCTGCGTGTGACGGCCGTCAAGCAGATCCCAATCTGTCTCTGCAATCACATACCCGAGCTGGATCTGCTCTCCACTGCCTAGTGGGTCAGTATATTGAGCCAAAGGCTCCGGGCGGAGTCCCTCAAGCAAACCTCCAAACCACCCACTGCCTTGTGGGTCAGGCTATTGAGCCAAAGGCTCCGAGTGGAGTCCCTCAAGCAAACCTCCGAAGCACAACGACCACCTCGCGTGCGATTGCCCACCAATGCAATCGTATGCCTGCGCACAAAGCACTCAGCATCGGGTGCTGGAACGTTCGCACACTACTGGACCGGAACTCGAGCGAGCCCCCGGAGCGACGCACTGCACTGGTCGCAATGGAGCTGGCGCACTACCACATCGATATTGCAGCGCTCAGTGGAATTCGGCTCGCTGAGCAAGGTAGGTTACATGAAGCAGGTGCTGGCTACACATTCTACTGGGTGGGGAACGCCGCCTCAGCACCACGTGAACATGGGGTCGGATTTGCAATATCCGATCGCCTCCATGGCCAGCTGGTGGGTGAACCAACGGGCATCAGCGCGCAACTGATGACTGTTCGCCTACGACTCGGAAGAGGTAAGTTTGTTACTTTTATAAGCACGTACGGTCCGACCATGTGTTGTCCTGATGACACGCATGATCAGTTCTACACTGAGCTATCCTCCGTGATACGGTCTGTGCCGAGGAGCGACCGACTATTTCTGCTGGGTGATTTCAACGCGCGCGTTGGGCTTGATGCATCAGCGTGGACAGATGTTATCGGTTCGCATGGCATTGGTTCAGTGAATGCGAACGGTGACAGGCTGCTCTCACTGTGTGTCACTCACGGCCTGACGATCACGAACACTCGGTTTGCACTGAGTGCGAATGATATAGCAACTTGGACGCGCCCACGGAGTGGTCACGCTCACCTGCTCGACTATGTCATCCTACGTCAGCGTGATATGCGTGAAGTGCGCATGACACGTGTACTGCGTGGAGCTGAGTGTGGCACTGATCACAAATTGGTTCGGACCAAACTGTACATATATTTTCGTAAATCTATGTATTGGTCTCAAGCCGTGAATCGACGTAAATTCAACATTCTCTCCCTCGGTACTGTGGCAAAACGTACTGAGCTGGAGAAGACGATGGCTGCACGCCTGTGTGGTGATGTGGACTGTATAGCCACAGTGGGCGACCTGTGGCACCACATTCGCGACCAGGTGACAGCTGCTGCGGAGGAGACCATCGGGCGCGCAAACTGTAAGCGGCCTGATTGGTTTGATGACAACAATGTGACGATTGACGCATTGGTGTCAGAGAAGAATGCAGCATTTGCTGCACATGTTGCCGACCCCAGTGACTTGGGGCAGAGTAGTCAGTTTCGCAAACTTCGACGGCGACTGACCCGAGAGCTCCGTCGCCTTAAAAATGCATGGTGGACGGAGAAGGCGAAGCAGATGGAATGCTACGCCGAACGCCGCCAACACAAGGACTTCTTTGACTCCTTGAAGGCGGTGTATGGACCGAGATTGGAGCCGCTGAGGAGGCTGATCGATGGTAGTTCAGGCGCTACCTGCACCCAGCCTGCAGACATAATGCAGGTCTGGCGGAAACACTTTGACTGTCTCTTGAACAACCGTTCAGAGATCGACTGGCCTACACTGAACGGCCTGAAGCAGCACGATGTGAAGGCGGATCTAGCGGATACGCCGACACTGGATCAGACGCAGAGAGCACTTGCTCAGCTGCGAAACGGCAAACGTGCCGTGGGTGACGGGATCCCACCTGAAATATTGAAACACGGCGGACCCGCGTTGTTGACTGCGCTGCACCGCTTGGTGCTACGCATGTGGATTGAGGAGGAGGTGCCTGCTGAGTTGAAGGATGCCCTTGTGTTACCACTGTACAAGGGCAAAGGTAGCAAGCAATGTTGCACGAATTATTATTTCAATCATTGTTTCCTATTCTGCCGGGACATTCGTCCTCTCTTGGCATATTGCTGTACAGCTCATCCCACGAGCCATACATGCAAATGTCAAAAATAAATGTTAATGGCATCAACTTGCTGAATTGGGTGGGCAAGGTGATTGCCCGAATCGGGCTCAATCGCCTCGTGAGTCAGATTGTGGAACCTAACGTGGCGGAAGAGCAATGTGGATTCCGTTCGGGTCGCAGCACTATAGATATGGTGTTTGCGGCTTCTCAGTTGTATGAGAAGTGCAGAGAACGACACCAGCCATTGTACTCGCATTTTGTTGATTTCACCAAGGCATTTGCTACGGTGAACCGCGAGGCATTGTGGCTGGTGTTGGGTAAGTTTGCTTGCCCGCGTAATTTTGTAAGTTTAATTGAATGTCTGCACAGTGGTATGCGAGCGAGGGTGCAGCTGAGAGGAGAGACCTCGGATGACTTTGAAGTTGTCGCTGGTGTAAAGCGAGGCTGTGTCTTAGCTCCTGCCCTGTTTAATATATATCTTCATGCAATGTTGTCTTGTGCTTTTGATGCGGCTTGTGCTTACGGTGTTCGTGTGGAGCACCGTATTGATGGTGGGTTGCTGAACATCCGTCGTTTCGGTGCGAGAACTCTAGTCTGTGAGACAACTATTCGCATGTTGCTGTTTGCTGACGACTGTGCGTTGTTTTCACACAGCGCGGATGAGTTGCAGCACATGGCTAGTGCTCTGGCTTCGAGAGCGCCCAAATTCGGGCTCACCATCAACACGAGCAAAACTTTCTGTCTCTTTCAGCCTTCACCGGAGGTGCAATCTTTAATATTGCCGCAAATCAGCATTGGTGCTGAAGTATTGGAAACCACCTCTCGCTTTTGCTACCTTGGGAGTGTGATATCGACTGATCAGCAGCTGCACGTTGAGTTGCGTAATCGCGTGTCGAAGGCGGCAGCGGCATTCGGGAAGCTTGGGTACCGAGTGTGGAAAAACCGTCAGCTTACCATTGGCACGAAGCTGATGGTGTACGAATCCATGGTACTGTCCGTTCTTCTATACGGCAGTGAAACGTGGACAATGTACCGTCGGTATGTGCGATATCTCGAGCGGTTCCATCAGCAGTGTCTGCGACGAATTTTGCGGATCGGCTGGGGCGACAGAGTTGTAGACACGGAAGTTTTGTGCCGAAGTGGGATGTATGCAGTGGACTGCATACGTTTACTGAGACACCTGTGATGGCTCGGTCATGTGAGCCGTATGGATTCGACGCGAATACCGAAACAACTTTAATACGGTCAGCTGAGTATAGGGAAGCGGCATGTTGGGAAACCCAATTTACGTTACCAGGACCTGATTAAAGTGAGCCTCACACGTTCTAATCTTGATTGTAGATCATGGGAATCGAAGGCGGTTGATCGTGGTGCATGGCGCGATTTGATCAAGAAGGCAGTTGCTGAAGTGCGGGAGAAAGCCCTCATGCATGCAGAGAAGAAGCGGCAAGTGCGGAAGCGGCAAGCACCAATGAATTGTACTCCATCGATATCGAACGCATGGTGCTGTAAAACATGCGGTCGTGAGTGCCTTAGTCAAGCAGGCATAGTGAGCCATGAGAAAGGTCACTCGGGACCACTGCCGAAGCGACGACGGGTCCCGCAGTGAAAGTAGGCAGCACCGGCGCAGCGTTTGTAGGCACGCTGAATTCGATTTACTAACCGCGTGCTTGCATGCTAAGTCTCTTTATTTCAGGTGGTGGGTTTACAGTTTTTACCTTAATGCTCTTCTTTCTCATATAAATATCTCCCTGTACTCTATTCCATTAACTTGCACACACCGCCTAAACCAGTTGTATTCGATTTCCGTAACATTTTGTGTTCGTGGCATTCCGTGAACTATAATTTCTGACCTCGTGCACTTAGCTAGGATCTGTTTGTAAACAACTTATTACATATGCCACCGTTTCCTTATGCATTAATCGACTTTTTCTCTTTTTCTTTCTCTCTCTCTCAAGTGTTTGGCTGTTGATTGATATCCCCGGTGTGGCTGCGCTTTATGTGCATGTTGACAAGGTGCCTACCTGTCTATTACACACTACCTCGTCCATCTGGCTCCAGGAGACAGTTGGTCGTTGCTGGCGGGGACGGGGTGCATGGTCCTTGTGGTCGTGTTAGGCTCGAAGAGTGGTTCCATGCAGTCAGTATGGAGCGGACTACGGTCCAGCCACCGCCTTGTGTGCGCTTGATTCCCCGAGTACATCATGCTTGTGTTTGCCTGTGAAGGATGGTGGGCCGACTCCGTTGATGAAACGTGGCTCCCATCCACATGCCTCCCGGTCTTATTCCTTCGGGTTTACACTGGATATGTGGTGTGAGGTTGGAGCTGTGGGTGGTGCAGCGCAAGCCATCCATGGTCCCTCTGTAGGCGCAGGCGTCCTGTGGCTTGCCACAGTGACAGGCAAATCCGAAACCGGATGCCGCCAACCATGTTGTGTTGCCTCATGCTGAGGCTGATGTTGCATTCATGATGCTTCTTTAACGACATTGGGCTAAACCAGCTTACAATTAAACTAGGTTTTTTAATGTGGATAAAATTCATTCCATTTTATTTGCTTTGCTCTGGGTACTTGATAATCTTCTCCTAACTTGCACACGTCACTATTGCAAATCATGGTAACCTTGTGTAACTTTATCACGTAGTAATTTTTAAATAACTCTCTTACATTTTGTACTTATCGCGGATTCGCTTATAGCCAGTTTACCGCAAACGCTCATTTCGCGAGTATTTATGTCGTCATATACGTTGACTATATTCGAAATGTTTTATTTGACAACGGCATTTCGAATTATTGGCTGTTGTTTGACATCCAAGGTGTGGATACGCTTGATGTGATGTTGACAAGGTGGCTACCTGTCTATTACCCACTACCTCGTTCATACTGGCTCCAGGAGACAGTTGGTCGAGGCTGGATGGGACGGGGTGCACGATCCTTGTGGTCGTGCTAGGCTCGAAGAGTGGTTCCATGCACTCAATGTGGAGCAGACTACGGTCCAGAAGCCGCCTTGTGTGCGCTTGATTCCCAAGTGCAGCGTGCTTGTGTTTGTCTATGAAGGAGTGTGGGCCGGCTCCACTGATGAAACGTGGCTCCCATCCGCATGCCTCCCGGTGTTGTTCCTTCGGGTTTACACTGGATATGGGGTGTATGAATGGAGCTGTGGGTGGTGCAGCGCAAGTCACCCGTATTATCTCTGTAGGCGCAGGCGTCCTGTGGCTGGCCACAGTGACAGGCAAATCCGAAACCGGATGTCCCCAACCATGTTGTGTTGCTTTAATTTTTGAATATGACGCCGTCTTTGTGCTTGTTTTCGGTCAGGCGTAGGAAGAGGAGAAATGAACTCTGCGTATTGAATGATCCACATCCGTGGATTGGGTTGATCATCCAGATATGTAAGAAGCAGTGAGGTTTGTGAGCGGCAGGTCACAGTGTTGTTAAACGGATATTTGTGGCGTGTTATAGAAAAACACTAGCCAGGCGAAAACCCACCATGTCAGGAAACACTGCCGCTGAACTATTTGCTGGAAATGGAACCAACAAGCTGACACCCCGAAAAGATTGTTCGCATAGCTAGATGAATGCATTTTTATTAGTAGATCTGGGCGCTGCATCAGCATATCGTGAAGTCTTTCGCAAGGATACACGGCACTCTTGTCTTCAGAACTGCATTTCACCATAGACATTGCTTTCAGTGTTTAAACGCTAAGCTGCATTGTCCAGAATATACTACGATTCAATTCAATGTGCGTACCTACGCTGGAGCTAAAATGCCTGTTGGTGCGCTGCATCTGTAAGTTGCAATTACCGTTTGATGTTAAATGCTGCCGGCGGGAGCAAGTCGTGGCCATAGAATCTTCTCTCCGTCCGTTGTTGGCAGATCTGTTCACGGTAAAGTTGGAGAGAACCGAAATGCAGGCGGAGATAAGCAATGTGAACCGCTACCATCGCCACGTGGATGATATATTTGTTATGATAGATAACATAAGCCTAGATAAAAATCCTGACCGCTGCCTGCTCGCAACCAGCTCCACACGGAAAGCAAGAATATATGGCGCAGAGACGAGCTGTATTGAAATACTGATATATCTGAGTAATCGGAAAGCATAACAATTAATAGATCACTCAGCCAGCCACATGAATGCCCATGGTCATGAATGCACAACGGTTTAACTCAAGGACTGTGGTGCCTGTGCGCAACACAGTCACGTGATAGGGCAGTCACGAATCTCAACGACCTAGCTGTGAGCGACTGCCAAGCGCGAGACAGTCTAACACCCTCCTTCAAACTGAACTGTGTAGTACGCCACGGTGGATTCGTATGCTTGACGTCTTGGGTTAACCTCAGGTCTCTGTACTGGGGCTCTGATTCGCATTGATTACCTTCGATATATTGTTGCGTTTTCTGTTCGGACGACAGACTCTTCCGACTGGGTAGTTTGATACGTATCCAGCAAAATGTCCAACGGTGCTGAAGCTCCCTGTTTTTGGTGGTCCCTTGCACTTAAAAACAGAGTCTAATATGGTTTACATGTCTAATCCATTTGATGGACTCCATTTATATTCTGTATAAATCACCTGAAATCCGTGAAATGACAAGGACTGGAAGCCAGAATCATCCTCCTTCAAGAAAATTATGTACGTATGCACTAGCACTAAGCACGGAATGCCAGGGGCGTGCTCCATGACGGCGATTAAAAGTCAACTCCATTTGAACATTGTGCTTTGCCAAGTGTAGTGATGGTTGCAAAGCATCAATGACCGTTTTAACACGCCTACCGAGAAACGCTTCGGATGGAGTGGTTGGGTATCTCATTTGCAAAATTTCGGGCCACTTTGTGTAAAAATCGGCAATTATCAGGTGGCGGAAACTCTACAGAGATCCGGCGAAATCAACAGGAATGCGAAACCATCGACCAATTGGACTTCGCTAAAAATGAAGCTCACATTTGACAGGTAGTTTTGCTGCCCAAACACAGCTGTTACAGGTACGGGAAACATTTTCAATATCCTGGTCCATGAATGGCATAACTGCGGGCTATGGATTGCATACCACTGATTCCCGGGTGATCTTCTTGAAACCGACTGAGAAAATTCTTCTGTAGAATCTTAGGAATTACAACTCAGTCAGCTAAAATTAAATAATCACCAATGGTGGTCGAGGTGAACTTTCTTTTACGGAACTGTTCACCATAGATGTACAAAAGGTGTGCAGACTAACCCGTGTTAAGGTACCCCGAAATATGTTGTAACATGGGATCTTTTGCTGTTTCTATTCTAACTGCGTCTGCTGTTACTGGAAGCTGGCTTACAGATGCTTGAAATACTTGTCCAATCTCGTCATCCAAGGTTATGCTGAGCAGAACCATGTCTTTATTCTGTGTTTTAAAAGGTGCATTCGCCAATCAGTCTGGATAATACGTCAGCATGACCAAGCGAAGACGTACTTTTAAAACGCAAATCGGAATCGCACGCTAATATGGTGGTTGCCCAACGCTGTAATCTGTTCGCAGTGTGAACGGGGATTCCTCGTTTGGTGTCAAAAATAGATATCAAAGGTTTATGGTCTGTATACAACGCAAATTTGCGTCCATATACCATCTTATGAAATTCCTTAACCGCGAAATAGAGAGCTA
>CALYDF020008721.1:0-11408 GCA_944474145.2 Dicrocoelium dendriticum
CTGTCTGCGTCACATTCATTTGCTGACCGTTGACTTATTCTGGGACACTTTAGGTATCCACTAGCCGCTAGAAGCCTACACCCCAATGCCACTGCTAGTTGCGGATACTCGCTATCTCACCTTGTATCATTATCAGTTCTTCGTATTACTTAGGTCACCACCTTTCAGCTGCAGCCAGTCATAGTAGTTAGCATACATATCTACGCTAGTAGCCACTCTGTATCTCTCCCACTTACTCTCTGGAATTGTTAGCATCACATACCTTCACTGGTTTGCTGACTTCTGTCACTGTATCTAATAAATAACTAGAAGCTTCAATGTAATTCAGATGCTGTCCGCCGGTTCTCTCCCTTGCACAATTATCCTTCGTTCTTCTTATCTTCATTACGTTTACTGCAGAGATTCATTGTAGGCTCCACACATCTCTGAGGTTATCTTGAGCTACTAGGAGACATTCCTCGTTTCTTCATCCTGTAATCTCCCAGATTGTCTGTATCACTTACCTTCGCTGGCTTGTTGATGTGTTCTGTGACACTAGCAATCCACTTGTAACCAAATAGCCTAATGGACTGGCTACATCAGGCCACCGAAATTTTCTCGCAGCGCCATGTTCTGTCCATCCTCTTAAACCTAAGCACTTCTGCTTAGCAGCAACTAGTAATCGTAGGCTCCACGCATTTCTGGAGCTTGCTAAGAGCTGCTCTCTTCTATCTCGAACATACTTTGTGGCTGTCTGCGTCACAGACATCCGCTTTTTGCTGATTTACTATGGGTAATTAAGGGCATACACTAGCAACTAAGAGGCTTCATGCAAATTCCATTGCTGATCACTGATACTCACACTTACAGCGACCCTAACTGTTCCTCGTCTTACCTCTGGCTCCCGTGTTTAGCAGCAGTCCTTCTTCATAAGCTACTATCATCTTTGCGCATATACTGAGCTGCCAAGATCCACACTTTTCCCTCCAAGCTTTAATCCCTGGGACTGCGTGCATCACATACACTTGCTGTCTGTTGCCCTAATCAGGTGTCCACTAGCAATTATAAGGCCACACCTAAATGCCATTGCTCATCCGCGACACCTAATTGGCCGTAGTACAGCTCTCTCACGGGCTTCTCCCGGCTCAGGCCTCCTTAATTATACTCCATTAACACCACCGCATGATTTGATTAGCTGCACGTTGATGCGTCATAGTCTATTATGCTCTAAATATCTAACAACCTCTTTGTATGCTTGCGCTTTACTTGTATGCTGCCATTCTATCACGAAACCTCTCTTAGCTTTCTTCTGTCGTGCAAACATATCCAGGTACTCAGCATAAGCCGCTCTTCTGCCACACATTTCTAGACCTTTATCTACCCACTACTTGCTGTATTGTCTTAGGCATTTTTTACCTGCAATACTCCAAGTCTCGGGATAGCAGTCCATGCGGCTATCCAGCTTGGCACTATTACCATAGCACTCTGGATGCTGCGGTTAGGTCTCAGGTTCTGATGTCCACAGCAACCTGAATGTACGCATATATTCTGGCTATTCGCGGTCCTTCCGTCAATTAGCCCTTCTTAGCTTTTTAATTCGGCACTCTCTCACCTGGTCAGTACAGAGACGCCCTTAGCTTCTCATTTACAGGTTTTCATTCCTCAATTATTCGCTGCTATTTTTGCGAAACTTACCCATGTATGAGTCCAAAAGACTCACTGGCTTTCCCTGGGTCAGCATATTCTACGCTCCCCAGCGAACCTTCCCACGCAACAGTTGCATCATAGCAAACGGATCCTGTGTTTTATTTGCTTAACGGCGCAACGCTCTGCATCCAAGGTATACGGTAGCAACCAACCTATAGGGCTTTGCTTCCGATGAATATTCAAAAGACACTTTTAGCATAATCATTGTTACACATGGTACATCATATGTTTCCTCTAAATGTTAGACCATAGGATATAAATAATGCTTGTTTCCACGTCTGTTCTTTGCGGCCCTGTTTGTCTCTCACCTTCCCTTTCTCCGAGGTCTGGAACTTCTTGGGGATCTGGGATCGGAATGTGAAAGAGCTTGTGCCTGGGACAGGACATAGAAACCCCCAAGGACCTACATAGGACACGGCTGTACAACAAGTGGATAAAAATGCACTCACTACCACGACCGTCGTCCAGTAATGGTAGCTGGACATGACGCCTTTATACTCCTGCGAAGTATACATAATCCTGTAAATTCTAGAAGCAAGAAACGGAAGTTTTGCTCACCTGGACACGAAGATGACGAAGGTCTAACCCTCCATAGGCCTCAGCCATTATGGCTGCCCCGACCAAAAATAACCTGTTCAGCTAACAGAGGAAATTAGAAGGCAATTGACGGCGGTTAACCGAGGGTTAAATCAGTCGACGAGCTGCTCTGCCAGTTTTACATTAGTGTACAAACGGATTTCTGACAGTGTTTCAGGACGTGGTGGGATTTCGCCTGGCAAGCGTTTTCCCTATAAAAAGCCACAAATGTCCGCTTAACAGCACTGCGACGTGCCGGATGTGACTCGTCACTGAACAAAAGCACTGCCTACAACTACATACTGGCAAGCCGACCTGAATCCTAATGAATTATTTTCCTGACAAGTTTTCTCTACAAACTGAATGCACAGCCTGTTTACACTACGCCCATTAGAACCCAACTTGTCGTCATGTTTTGACGAATTTATACCTCAAGATTAATTTTACAATTTCCAAAGCTTGGACAACTTTCGGCTTACTGCCGATTACATACATAGCAACGTGTTTGTTGCGAAACATAAATTGCTTGTAAAAGTTGATCATGCCTGTTCAGGTGTGTCTCGGAAATTCGAGAATATACTATTTATTTATTTATTTATTTATAGTTTCGTATATATCCATATATATAAGCCTTACACCTGCATCTTTTTATGTTGCGTTTACAAATTTACCTTGGCATCTGAGCACATACCAATTTATTCTTATTTGCATGGAGCTTCGCAAACACGTAAAACTACCAAAACAACTTTCACACTTGTAAATATTCATATTCGCTTACACAAACAACAAACCCTATTCATTGCATGCTCATTTCAAATTACGCATTTATAAACACAACAATATAGTAATAGAAGATATGAGTCAGCCATTAGTCCTTAGCAAATTTGAGCATGTTATTCTGTATGTTATCAACATGCACATAGTACAGTTATTCCATTCTTATTTCTGCAGATTCACAACATTATATTTACTTCCAGGTTATCTTCAAAGCATAATCCGTAAGTTTCACACATATTATTTACGCATCTCCGTTCATTAGGATTATCCGAAATAAATGGGGTGCCTTAAACTGTTGCATTTCATGTCGTCCATGTACACCATTAGTACAATTATCATTCCGTGTGGATTTCTCACCCTTTCACCCGCTGCCTTGTAAACAGTGGTTTCCGTTTATAATGCACGGACAGTTTCTGTATCAATACCTGCAACATTTCAAAGCGTTTCCCACTCAAAAATAAAGCTACATTAGTTGAACGAAAGTTCAGCGCATTCGCATCCGTTGATTTTCCACCACCATTACGACCTTCCTTAGATTCAGATTCAGATGGACTGGAACGATAGGAAATCCCTTGAGTGTTCCTTCTTGAGCAAATCGTTGAGCCAGGAAATGATAAGCTGCTAGTTCTTGATACATCATAAAAGAAACACCCGAATCACACCCCGATCAACTAATTACTGCCCAAGTTCACTGCACTAGCAGTCCGCGCTGTGTAGGTTACGGGAAGTAAGAAAGAAGTAGAAAGTAAATGAAAGATAAAGGGGAATGAAAGTCATTAATATGAAGGATAACACCAAAGAGTGAAGAGAATGACAGAGCAAGAACTAAACGTTTTGAGGATGGATATGGTCAGGAGAAGGGAAAGGTTTCGTGTTATCACCCAAGAGCGTCTAACTGACGCTCGAAACCCTTAACCGTAGGTTCACTGACTACACTTTCTGGAAGCGTTCCAGCGCTCGATAGCTCTACGCGATAACCGAGTTTCCGCCCTGATCCGGTCAGAAAGCAGCTAGTGTAGCTTCACGGGAGGACCGCGAAGACAAGGCAACCTAGCCGGGTTAAATAGCCAGCTCAAGTCCAGTCCTACCTACCCTGTTAAAATGCGGTAAGTAAGGATTAGGTCTCCTTGAAGCCGTCGTTAGTACATTGAATACATACCCAAGCTAAGTAGACGCTCGGGATACGATTGCCCGCGTAACCCCACGACCAATTTGGTACCTACTCTCATAACCCTCTCAAGCTCCATTTTTTCCCGAACAAGACAGGGCGGGCAAGCCTGGACGCAGTATTCCAGATGGGGCCGAACGAAAGCTGAGAACAGCTTCACAAATAGGTCGGCAGTTAAGACCCCGAAAGAACGGCGTATTAACCACAACATTCTGAAACCCCTACTAGCGGCCTTCTTCCAGTTGTCACCTGAATGCAAAGACGAGGAATGAACGACACCTAGGTCAACCTGGTTGGAGACAAGGGGAGTTCGACCCCACCGAGTACGTAGCTCGAAGGCGGGAAAGTTGCTCATATACGAAGGACGGAACACTTAGCCTGATTTAGGGGCAGTAGCCACAAAGTAGACCAGTCCCAGAGTCTGTCCAGTGCATGCTGTATGGCCTCAGAACGCCCAGGAACATTTACAACATTCCATAGCTTTAGGTCATCAGCAAACAATGGGGATGATACCCCAAGCTCTCCAGGGAGATCGTTTAGGTAGATGGAGAACAGCATCTGTCCAAGGACCGAGCCCTGTGGGACACCGCTAAGGACCGCTTGCCTAAACGATAAGCAGCGACCCCCAAGTACACACTGCTCTCTTCCCTGCAAGAACGCAGATACACAGTGAAGGGCGCGGCCAGACATGCCATAGGAGCTCAGCTTTTGTGATAGCCTCAAGTGGGGTATCTTATCAAATGCTTTCGAGAAGTCTACGAAAAACACATCCACTACGTGGCCATTGTTTATTGCCTCGGCCCAAGCTTCACGAGAAAGCAACAAATCCGTCAAACATGAAAACCCCTTAGTTTAACCACTTTACCTCCGTAAAATATTAACACATTATATCCCAAGTAACACTAGTAAACCGCTTATAATAATTTATGCCAGCCATCCATAGTACTCAGAGTCGAAAATTTTTAGGCCCTAAAACAGATATACCAGTTGGCACCGCAGAAATTTAAATTTAACCGCGTTAGTGCAATCAAACGGTCCGTTTCCGCACATTCGCATCTGTTGATTTTCCGCCACCATTACGGCCTTTCTTATTTTACTCACTTTACCTCAGTAAAATGTTTATAAACCATATCACAGGTAATTCTAATAAACGGCATATAAAAATATATGCTAGTGACCCATAGCACCCAGTAGGCAAATTATTTACGCCTTATAACGGATGTATTAGTTGGCATTCACTGAAACGTGGCTGTCTCAGGACATCACGGATGGTGAAGTACATCTACCTGGCCAACAGGGATGAGACGCCGCTCTTAATGTGAGCCGTAAAGTTGACGTTTTGTAGACTTGCTTATTTCAGTCGGCAGACGAAACTGTTGAAGCTTTATCGGCTGTTATTAGCAGATCCTCGGCTCAGGTTACAGTTGTAATTCTTTATAGAAGCCCTGGGAGCGTATCCAAAGAAGTACTTGAATTCATTCGCTCCCAGTCCGCAAATAAGTGTTTGGTAATGGGCGACTTCAACCTCACAGAGATGTGCTGGGCAGATCTTTTTGCGACTCAGCGTCAGGCACATTCGGCGGTGATCTGCTTGAGCTTACGCTCCATTGACCTCCCCACTAGGTACATGGACACTCAAGCACCGTCTATCTTAGACCTTGTATTTTCTAAGTCACTCGATTTTGTTGGTGACATTACTCACGGACATCCACTGGGTTCCAGTGATCATGTTTGTTTGTTCTTCAGCTGTGCTCTGTCGAGACGCAATCAGAGTACGGTTGAGTCTCGCCCGAACATATGGCACGCAGACTATCTATCCACGAGAGCCAAGGCTTCGGGTTCGTATTGTGAAATCTCAGACGACGATACTGCCGAGGTTTCCTGGGATAAATTTAAGTCCTACCTCACAGAGGTCTCTGCTCCCTTCATCCCAATCACAAGGAGAAAGGAAGCACGAGCACAGCCTCCCTGGATAGATCCCACTGGCAGGCATCTGCTCACAAAGAGGTCTAGATGTTGGCGGACTTACCGAGACGCTCCGTCCATTGATACTTATGACAGGTACCATAAGGCTAGAAATAAGTTTAAGCAACACCTACGGAATGCTCGGCTCAATTTTGAAAAAGGGTTAGCGGACGAAGCTTCAGAGAATCCAAAAAGATTCTTCGCTTATGTCTAAAGGCACTTCGATTCGAGCCTGTCAATTCCAGTATTGATGCGTGATGACGGTACTCATGTGCATACGGACTATGACAATGCCTGCGTACTCAGTGGGCAATATGCGACAACGCTTGTAAGGGAAACCTCGTTGACAGGCGTGGAGATGGTTTGCAGGACCCCGAAGGGTTCAGAACTATCTGAATTTATTGTAGCGTAGACTGCAGTTCGTAGGCTGTTACGAGGGCTGAACCCTTCTAAGGCCTCTGGACCTGATTTAATTCACCCGAAACTGTTACATGAGTTGGCTGTAGAACTAAGTGGACCGCTCGCTATTGTGTTTCAGAAATCACTAGCCAGTTGTGTATTGCCTTCCGAATGGAAGGAAGCTGTCATCTGTCCCATCTTCAAAAATGGAGACAGGGGTCTGCCTGCAAATTACAGGCCAGTTAGTCTAACGAGTGTAGTAGTCAAACTCCTCGAGAAACTGGTGAGACCTTCATTGAAGATTCATCTGACTAGATTTCATCTACTTAGCAATGTGCAACACGGATTCCAGAAGGGATTTTCGTGTCTGACGAATCTACTAGTGGCTCGCGAATGTTGGGCGGGTGCAGTGGATAACCGCCACATACTGGACGTGCTTTTCGTCAACTTTTCGAAGGCATTTGACAAGGTACCCCATTTGAGGCTCGAGCAAAAGCTGTCCTCCTACGGGGTATCTGGTCGCGCCCTTCAATGGGTAAATGCCTACTTGAAGGGTAAAGAAAAGTGTGTACGGTTAGGCGGGGACCTATTGTTTAAGCAGTCTGTCCTAAGTGACGTGCCGCAGGGCTCGGTCCTTGGACCGCTGGGGTTCTCTATCTATGTGCATGACCTAACCGCGGAGCTTGAGGTAACATCGCTGCTATTTGCTGATGACCTGAAGCTGTGGAACATTGTCGATGTTTCTGGGGGTTCCGAAGCTATTCAGCGAGCATTGGATAAGCATTGGGACTAGTCTACTTTATGGTTACTGCCAATAAATCAAGGAAAGTGCCCCGTTCTTCGAATTGGAGGTTGTCCTGCTACGAAGTACGTGGTCGGCGGGGACGAACTCCCACATGTATCTAGCCAGATTGACCTAAGCGTCGTACATTCTTCGGCTTTACACTCCGGCGACAACTGGAAGAGTGCCGCAAGCAGAGATTTCCGCATGTTGTGGTTACTACGACGTTTTTCGGAGTCTTGACGGGCAGCAACTTTACGAGGCTGTTCCCGGCTTTCGTTCGGCCTCATCTGGAATACTGCGTCCAGGCTTATCCGCCCCGCCTCGTCCTGGACAAGCTGGAGCTAGAGAGGGTTTTACGAGTGGGTACTGGGTTAATCGAGGGATGCGGGGACGGAAGTAACCCGCGCGTCTACTCAGTTTGGGAATGCATTCAATGAACTACCGTAGGCTCAGAGGAGACCTAATCCTAACCTATCGTATTTTAACTGGAAAGGTTGGTCCAGATGTATCTTGGCTGTTTAGTCCCGCTAGACTGTCTGTTCTACGCGGTCATTCATTGAAGCTAGACAAACCGCGGTCCCATCGGAGTAGGGCGGAAATCCGGATGTCACGCCGAGTTATCAACTGCTGGAACATGCTTACGGAAATTGTTATCAGGGAACCTACGGTTAAGGGGTTTGAGTGGCGACTTGACTGTCCTTGGTGGCAACATAAAACATTTCTATTTTCCTGAGTAACTCGCATCTTCGTACTTCGATTTTCTTTTCTGTGCTTTTCTTCACGCATTGATATTATTTTCTTATTTAAGTGCACTGCCTTATGCTGTACCTTCGAGTTCCATTCCTATCCTTTGCTTACTTCACGTGACTGCCAGAGCAATGACGGCTAGGGCAGGAAACGTGGGTATTAACTGGTTGGCCAGGGTGCGATACGGATGTTCCGTTTTAGATCCATCGATTACTGAGCACTTCATTAATTCCTGGCTCAACGATCCCCTCAAGATGGACCACTCACGGGATTCTGCTATCGTTCCAGTCCCATCTGAACTGAACTGAAAGGAACTGAACCCCCATAGTGCAATCAAACGGTCCCTGGTTATCACAATGCAAAAGCTTGTTCGTGTAGCTCAGTACGCCAGAGTATCTGTGATTTAACCTTGGCTAATCGAAATACACTTACTTTATTTTATTAAAGCTAGGTAAATCGCATGAGAGTAGTTGATAGCATTTTTTGTCGCCTTGTTTAAACAGTTCACTTTATGAATCGAAAATTAGCCGTATCATCTCATGCGTTAAACGGGACCGTGCTATGCGCCACTGGCGCGATTTTGAATGCTTACTGTTGTTTAGCGGGACAACCTGTTCCTGCGTCCTCAAAGAAGGGATTTTATTGGGTACTTGCTCAACGTGTTTGTAAGGAGGTCAGTACTTATAAAAGTCTAAAATTTGATATGTACTACTCCTAACTGCGAAGTTGAATAAAAGTGGAAAAGTTGAAATATAACAGTGTAGTCAAAAAGGAAACGAAATATAAAAATGGTTTTTAAAAATTCCACCCTATGTATCGGAAAAGAGAAGGAAGTGGGAAAATGTTAGGTAAATTGTTCAAGACATAGGAGAATCCACCTACGACCTTAAATGGGTTTCTGCTTTCCTAGAGGGCAGAGAACAGTGTGTACGCGTGGGGCGTAGCCTTTCGCTTAGACAAGCTGTTCTTAGTGGCGTTCCGCAGGGCTCGGTTCTAGGGCCGTTGCTTTTCGCAATTTATGTCAATGACCTACCTCAGGAGCTTGGAGTACCGTCGCTATTGTTTGCTGATGACCTCAAGCTCTGGAATATTGTGGATATCCCTGGTGGCTCTGAGGCACTTCAGAGTGCCTTGGATAGGCTCTGGGATTGGTCAACCTTATGGTTGATGCCTATAGATCAGGCGAAATGTTCTGTCCTCCCCATTGGAGGTGCTAGCCCTCCCACGCGCTATGTCGTTGGTGGAAGTAAACTACCAGTTGTCATTCCGCAGGTTGATCTAGGTATCAACCATACCTCCTTGCTTCACTCTGGGGAAAATTGGAGGAAGGCTGCTTGTAGAGGGTTCCGTATGACGTGGTTTATTCGCCGCTCCTTCGGTGTCCTAACGGCCAATATCTTTGTAAAGCTGTTCTCAGCTTTCGTGCGACCTCACTTAGAGTACTGTATCCAGGCTTGTCCACCTTGTCTTGTAAGGGACAAAATGGAACTAAAGAGGGTTTTGCGAGTGGGTACAAGGTTAGTGCAAGGATTACGGGGGCAAACGCATCCCGAACGTTTGCTTAGCTTGGGTATGTACTCAATGCACTACCGCAGAATTGGAGGAGACTTGATTCTCACTTACCGTATCTTAACGGGTAAGATTGGTCCAAATTTATCCTGGCTATTTAGTCCCGCCAAGCTGCCTAGTCTACGAGGTCACCCGTTGAAGCTGCACAAACAGCGTTCTGACCGGGTAAGGACGGAAACTCGCTTGTCGCGTCGAGTTATTGAACGTTGGAACTCGCTTCCAGCGCACGTGGTTAGGGAGTCTACGGTAGAGGGTTTCGAGCGTCAATTAGATGCTCTAGGGTGGCGGTACCAAACCTTCCCCTTCTCTTAACCGACTTGTATCTTCAACTTTCCCTTCGTTCTTTTTTAATCTTCTTCTCACCTTGGTATTATCATTATTTAGCTGACATTCCTCCTTTTCTTTTCTTAACTTACCCTTCACTCTTTTACTTTACATAAACCGGCCCGGCAGGGACTGCTGGGCAGGAAAATGTGGGCAGTAATTGGTTGGACAGGGTGCGATGCGGTCTTTGTTTTAGACTTTTCAACATCTCAAGCAGACCTGTCAATTCCCGATGCAACGATACGCAAAAGAAGGAACATTCACGGGATTATCCTATCGTTCCGGTCCCAACTGAACTTGAACTTGAACCTACAACCGTGTGTACCGGAATCACACTGCCGAAAAACATTATTCCCAAGTGGCGGATAGGGCGCTCCGGTGTTATACCTAGCTTTAATAAAATAAGGTAATGTCATTTCACTTAGTCAAGGATAAGTCACAGATACTCTGGCGTACTGAGCTACACGAACGCGGGCATCGCCTGAAGCTCAAACATCACAGAGCTCGTTTGGACATCAGGGCAATATTTTACGGACCTAGTAGTTAACTGGAATAAACTTCCGATTTAGGGGAGTCTGAGACCGTAGAAGCCTTCAAAAGGTGCTTAGACGATTGTTGGTCCACTCTCTCCAGAGATATTGTAATTGTGTCATTTTGGAAAGTGACGACATTCAAACGGCCTGGGACAGATTTAACTCATACTTGAGTGAGCTCTCTCTTCCCCACGTACCACTATCTAGCAAGAATAAAACTAGGGCAAAGCCACCCTTGTTTGATTCTGCTGTACGCAAACAACTTAACAGACGTGCCAGATGTTGACGTACTTACTTATCTGCTCCTTCATTATGCACCTTCAAGCGATATCTTGAGGTTCGAAATGCCTGCAGGCAGTATCTACGAGGTGCTCGTCTACAGCATGAAGTAGAGCTTGCTCGTATAGCATCATCAAACCCGAAACGCTTTTTCGCTTATGTCAAAAGGCGAAGCAACATGAATTCGTGCATCCCAGTGTTGTTTGGCCCGGACGGCATTGCTGTTGTCACGGATCACTGAAAAACTTGTTTGCTCGGAGTTTATGTTGTTGGGGTTTATGTTAGAGAGTCACAGCCGCCGCATATCAGTCTCCAGGCAAAAGTTCCTGACGGCTCCCACTTGGAGGAGGTTTCTATAACCGAAGCTCAAGTGCTCCGGCTTTTGAGGCAATTAAATCCCAATAAAGCTGCCGGTGGAGATGCTATTCATCCCAAACTGTTGTACGAGTTGGCTGATGAGCTTTGCCGTCCGATTACGTAACTTTTTGTGAAGTCTCTACGAGGCTGCTCTCTACCCAAGGACTGGAAGGTGGCTGTTGTTTGTCCCATTTTTAAGAAAGGTGATAAGCACCTCCCTGATAACTATAGACCGGTCAGTTTA
>CALYDF020008722.1:0-11422 GCA_944474145.2 Dicrocoelium dendriticum
ACTTAGCTTGCAAGCACACGGATAGTAAATCGAATGCAGCGTATCTACAAACGCTGCGCCGGTTTTGCCTACCTTCTCTGCAGAACCCGTCTTCGCTTCAGTAGTGGTCCCGAGTGGACTCGCTAATGGTTCACTAGACCTGTCTGACTCAGGCACTCGGGACCGCATGTACTACAGCATCATGCACTCGATGTCCATGGAGGACAACCCACCGGTGCTTGACGCTTCCTCAGTTGCCGGTTCTGCTCTGCGTGCATGAGGTCTTTCTCCCCCACCTTGGCTATTGCCTTCATGATTAGCTCGCGCCATGCACACAGATCAACCGCCTTCAATTCTCATGACCTGCAACCAAAATTAGAACGTGAGAAACTCACTTTGATCATGTCCTGGTAACGTTACTTTGGTTTGCCGGCATGCGGCTTCCCAATACTCAGCTGACCGTATAAGAGTTGTTTCGGTATCCGCGTCGAATCCATAGGGCTCACATGACCGAGCCACCACAGGTGTCTCCGCAAAAGTATGCAGTCCACTGCATACATCCCACTTCGGCGCAACATTTCCGTGTATGCAACTATGTCGCCCCAACTGATACGCGAAATCCGTCCTAAACACTGTTGTTGGAACCGCTCGAGATATCGCACATCCAGTCGGTATGTCGTCCACGTTTCACTGCCGTGTAGAAGAATCGACAGCACCATGGATGTGCACACCATCAGCTTCGTGCCAATGGTAAGCTGATGGTTGTTCCACACTCGGTACTCTAGCTTCCCGAATGCCACCTCTGCCTTCGAGACGCGAACGCGCAGCTCACTGTGTAGCTGTTGATCAGTCGACATCACGCTCACAAGGTAGTAGAAGCGGGAGATGATTTCCAATGCTTCAGCACCAATGCTGCCTCGCGGCAATATTGAAGGTTGCACCTCCGGTGAAGGCTGAAAGAGACAGACCGTTTTGCTTGTGTTGACAGTGAGCCCGAATTTGTCCGCTGTCGAAGCCAGAGCACTAGTCATGTGCTGCAACTCATCCGCGCTGTGTGAAAACAACGCACAGTCGTCAGCAAACAGCAACATACGGATACTTGTCTCACGGACTAGAGTTCTCGCACCGAAACGACGGATGTCCAGCAACCCACCATCAATACGGTGCTCCACACGAACACCGTAAGCACAAGCTGCATCAAAAGCACAGGACTACATTGCATGAAGATATATGTTAAAAGGGCAGGAGCTATGACACAGCCTTGCTTCACACCAGAGACAACTGCAAAGTTATCCGAGGTCTCTCCACTCAGCTGCACCCTCGCTCGCATACCACTGTGCAGACATTCAATTAAACTTACAAAATTACGCGGGCACTCATACTTAACCAACACCAGCCACAATGCCTCGCGGTTCACCGTATCAAATGCCTTTGTGAAAGCAACAAAAAGCGAGTACAATGGCTGGTGGCGTCCTCTGCACTTCTCTTGCAACTGACGAGCTGCAAACACCATATCTATAGCGCTGCGACCCAAGTGAAAGCCACACTGCTCCTCCGCCAACTTCAGTTCCACAACCTGACTGACGAGGCGGTTGAGTAGGATTCGGGCAATCACCTTGCCTGCAGAACTCAGCAAGTTGATGGCACGATAATTCACGCAACATTGCTCGCTTCCACTGCCCTTGTACAGTGGTAGCACAATGGCATCCTGCAGCTCTGGAGGCACCTCCTTAATCCATACACGTTGCACCAAGTGGTGTAGCGCTGTCACCAACGCGGGTCCGCCGTGATTCAATACTTCAGACGGGATCCCGTCGGCCCCTGCACACTTGCGGTTTCGCAGCTGTGCAAGTGCTCTCTGCGTCTCATCCAGTGTCGGCGTGTCCGCCAGACTCGTCTTTACATCGTGCAGTTTCAGGCGGTTCAATATAAGCCAGTCGATCTCTGAACGGTTGTTCAAGAGACAGTCAAAGTGTTTCCGCCAGATCTGCATTTTGTCTGTAGTCTGTGTGCAAGTAGCGCCTGAACTAACATCGATCAGCGTCCTTAGCAACTCAAACCTCGGTCTATACACCGTCTTCAAGGAGTCAAAGAACTCCTTGTGTTGGCGGCGTTCGGCGTAGCATTCCATCTGCTTCACCTTCTCCGTCCACTATGCATTTTTATGCGGCGGAGCTCTCGGGTCAGTCGCCGTCGAAGTTTGCGAAACTGACTACTCTTCCCCAAGTCACTGGGGTCTTCCACATGTGCAGCAACTTCTGCATTCTTCTCCGACATCAATGCGCCTATCGTCGCATTGTTCTCATCAAAACGATCAAGCCGCCTACAGTTTGCGCGCCCGATGTTCTCCTCGGCATCAGTTGTCACCCGGTCGCGAATGTGGTGCCACAGATTGCCCACTGTGGCTATGCAGTCCACATTACACCGACGTGCAGCTATCGCCTTCTCCAGATCAATACGTTTCGCCACAGTACCGAGGGACAGAATGTTAAATTTACACCGATTCACGACGGGAGTGAAACATATAGCTTTACGAAAATACTTGCACAGTTTGTTCCGCACTAATTTGTGATCAGTGCCACACTCAGCTCCACGCAGTACACGGGTCATGCGCACTTCGCATAACACGCTGACGTACGATGACATAGTCGAGTAGGTGAGCGTGACCACTCCATGGATGCTTGCGCTCACCACCCACAGCTCCAACAACACCCCCCATAAATGATCGGTACGTAAGAGGCGTGTCCATTCAAACGAAACCACATAATGATCACTTTTGCCAATAGGTCGTAGTACGGTCAGTGAGGAGATATCTGAGTAGGCCCGTGAGTGTGCGATGTCCAAGATGTGGGGAGCCTGGCCTGGGCGCTGCGGTATATGGGAACAGGTGACAACAAATACTAGTCTCGAGGAGAAGCAAATCTAGAGAATACAGATCCCAATTCACAGCAGCAGCATTAATGTCTCCCAGTATCAATCAGTCTCTACCCCTGCCGTGCTTCTTTACCGGATCAAATAAGCAAGCTCCAGACACCATAGGTGATCTGTAAAAGACATCGACCATAAAAGAGCTACATCCCTCCTGATTTCGACACTACATAAGCTCGGAAGCAGCATCGTCGCCGTAGACTGCTTCCACAGGATGGGCCTTCGAGTATGTGCCGGAAGGGATAAATGGCTAGGTAAATGGTGAGCAGTTCTCTGCCAAACGTGCTGTGGCGGGATTACGCTAGCTGCAGGCGCATAGAGAAGAACACAAGGGGTTGCCATTACCCACCAACTTGTCATTGAATTACGGTCCCTACCACGACCTCTGAGGCATCAATCGTAATAGAAAGGGGTGCAGTCGATTCGGAATGAGCGATGAGGGTTATGTTGGAGATAGCATCCTTGATCTTCGCGAAGGCTGTCTGTGCTGTGTCAGAGAAAGCAAAATTATGTTCATTGCCTCTGGGTAGGTTAGTCAGAGGCTGCATGAGCTGAGCGCAGTGTGGAATGAAGTGTGGATAGTAGTTGACCAAACCACAAAATCGACGGAGGTGCTTGAGCGAAGTCGGAGCTAGGAAGTCCTTGATTGCCTGGATCTTATCAGGAAGAACTGCGATACCAGACGATGCAACGAGGTTGCCTAGAAATTCTACCGTTGCTTTGCCGAGTTCGCAATTAGTCGGGTTGACTGTGACACTGTGTTTTATCAAGCGTTGTATCAAGAGAGTTCGAAAATGCTCGATGTGCTCTTGTTCCGATGAACTGACTACTAAAATATCATCGAGGTAGGAATAAGCGAAGTCTAGGCCAGGAGTGACATCGTGGATGAAGCGTTGGAAGGTTCTTGTGGCTTTTCACAGTCCAAATGTGATGCTTAAAAATTCAACAAGCCGAAAGAGTGATAACGGCTGTTTTAGGACTATCATTTTCTTCTACAGGTATCTGGTGATAGATGCGATCCAGATCGATCTTGCTGAAGATCGTCTTATCTGTGAGGCATGCGCTAAGGTCCTGCATGTGTGGGATGGGATACGTATCTGGAACGGTGAGTCGATTGAGTGCACGGTAATCACCGCAAGCGCGCTAGCCACTGGATTTGCTGGGGATCACCGGCAGAGGAGAGGAACAAATGTTGTCGGAAAGGCCGATTAATCCAAGTTCTAACATGCGCTCAAAATCCGCTCTAGCTACCTTAAGTTTCTCGGGCGATAATCGATGTGGACGGTATGAGACAGGCAGGCCATTCGTCCGTATGTGGTGAGTAACATGGGATGCCACGGACATAGATGCGTTCATTAGCTGAACGAGCTTGGATTGCTGGGAAAAGAGGTTGGCGTAGTCTGGTGAAGTCTGGGGAAAGATGTAGACCGGTGTTATAGATGCGATATCGGCGGTGATGCCACGTACACTGAGTTTGGTTGCAGTGTCGACTATCATCTGGCGTTTTGCATCGACCAAGAGGTCAAAATGCCTGAGAAAGTCAATGCCGATGATGGCAAAGGGGATTGCAGCAACGGTGAATACCCAGCGGAACGTGCGCCGAAGACCTAAGTCGTGGGTAAGCGACCGATGACCGTAGGTGTCTATTGGCATGCCATTGGCGGCACTTAGGCTTGTCGACAAAGAAGTGATAGGTTCACTTGGCATAGTGGGAATGAGGCTGACTTCCGCCCCAGTATCAACTAAGAACTAGGTCTCGGAATCAAAATCCCTAATGTAGATGAGACGACTTTGGGTTCTGTCGGCGTTATTACGGGGGGCTGCAGAATACAGCTTCGATGATACCAAAGTTTACAACACGGGCATCGAACCCAGTGCATTGTTCGCTCTTCGTTTTATTCCGGATCTTTTAAGCCGCATTCTGCGGGGAACTTGAAAGGAGGGATTTCTTGCGGGCAGGCTTATTGAACAAAATTACGTTACCACGCGGCATACAGAGTGAAGTGTGCTGGCTGCAGTCATTGATAGAGTGCACGTAGGTCGTTCAAAGCTATATCCAAAATGGCGCTCGGTTCTTGCCTTCCGATTATTGGCGCGTCCAACGGCGCGATTGAAACGGCAAGTGCCCTATTATTCGCTTTCGTCCACCGTCGGCTGACCGGCAGTTCGTTGACATTCACGCTGTTAAGCCGTACGAACTGCAGCAGGTGTCTGCATGGAAGTCCAAATCAGACGTTAGTTTCGCATGTGCAAGTACGGCTGTCGTGGTTCACCGTCTCCAGTCGACGATCGCTGAAAGCAGTTGCATGCTCACAGCTGCTGATAACCACAACCGGATACGTTGAACTCAAGTCAGACGCTATCACGAAAATAGCGTACGGCATCAATCGGCGGCACAAGCGGTCCAACTCCGGATGACCGAGTATACGCAGTTCGCGACGCGATGCGTCCGATATCGCTTTCTGTCGGTTCCATATCAAATATCATCCGTGACACTCGTATGGCTTCCCATAATCCAATTCGCCCATTCAGCAGTTCCATCTTTAAGCAGCGATGCATGGACTCCACCATATTCGTGTCGAATATGTCGTATGTTGCAGCACCAGTCGTCCTGCTTTTTGCCAATCTGCAGGTGCTGGGCAGAAAGAAGGAACTGATATAGTAGAAGAGAGGTTGCTCATTAATACGAAGAAGTTCCAAATTAGCTAAATATTTCCAAAAGTTGTACATTGTGTACATTGCCATGAAACGTCTGAATGAAATGGATTGCAGGAAACGTTCGATAACATTTCTAAGTATATGGATGCGACATAAGAAATGATGTGCGGAAGGAAAGACGTTATGTACAGCATTCGCAATGGCCAGTGCACCATCGGACATGATGCGCTTGACGCCAGAAACACCACTTACAAACTCCATAAACGTGAGGCGGAAGGTTCTGATGTCAGTCCTCATCTCCCGCCAGAGAAAAGCAATGGCAACCGGCAGTCATTTTCGACAGCCAACGACTATAAGCAGTTGATAGGAAAATATTGTTGGTTAGTTGCAAATGTGCTGTCAATAAGCAAAAAGTCGGGAAACCGGGAGTACAGTTCCAACATCTCGGGTGTACAGTAGACGAATTGGTGATCCGATTGTTTTCGTCACACAAACACCGGGCTCGCCCTCTGCTAGTCACACTGTGATTCCATGTTCAGTAGGTATCCTTAAACAACGCATTTTACGCTACCCAATCCAAAAGCACGTTATCTGGATTGTTGCGCCCGAACATGTGCCTGGCTCGAAGGTTGCCCACGTCCACGCTCGTCAGGTGTTTTCCCAATCTCCATCTGACGTAGAACCGGATGTTGAAACATCGACTTCGGCATCCAAGCATTGGCCTGATTATCTCCAGCTCTTCCGGCTCTAACCGACGGTTTCTACTGAACCACTTTAATGCTCCGTCTCCTAGAAGTTTGTACGTATGCACCATGTAGAACCTGGTTATTCTGAACGAAGTCTCCAGCATACCAACATTGAAATACGCCCCGTAATGTGTGTGGTCCAATAGTCTTCGTCTTTTCTCTTCGTTAGGATGGAGAGCAAACCCTTTCCGGTGGCACCGCTACTTTATCAGTGTCTTCTCGCCGGAGGCATCTGCTTTCGACTTTCGAACACTGTAGTATGACCCGGAGATTCTCTCGATCCGCTTGACGTAGTACATCAGTTCGTGGACGTTGCTATACAGGTGGCTGTCCATACCCACAACAAACTGATTGGCAACCTTAACCGTGTATCTGTCGGGTGTGGCAGGACCACTGGCGGTCTGAACGAGCGTATGGGTAACCGCGGTATTTCAAGCCATAGCGAGGTTGTCGTATCCAGAAGACATCCCTATCATATACCATTGCACATCCAATGAAACCGCTGGAGAAACATACTATTTACAACTTGCTACTAGTTTGTTTGTTAGTAGTGTAAATTCAATAGGATAGAATCGTTTCATAAATCTGCCGTTTTCTGCGAAACAACACACCAAAAGGTTGTGGCGATAGTGATATCCATTGGCAAGGCGTCCGCCACGTCAACATCCTAAATTAGAGCATCGTATTTAATGGAAATAAAAGCTCGAGCTTTACATGATCCATAGGGTCGGGTCTGATGAAATGCCAAGCAACCTTATATCTGGTTGGACTCGCGTGTTAGCCGTATCCTCATCGGGCTTATGCGGCATCTAAACAGAATGCTCGCCGGCTCAAAGCGTGACATCCCACCACGCCCTACGAAACGGATACGGAAAGGAATTAGATAGAAGAGGAAAAGAAAAGAAACTCAATCAAGTAGAAGGTAGTTATATCAGGGAATATCGTGGTGTAGCTCGGCCAGATGACAGTCCGGGCGGGTCTTAAAATCCGCCACAGTGGGTGCCAAGACTAAATCGGCAGGCAGAGCACTCCATGGTCGGCAGATTCGCAAAGCGAAGTAGTGTCGTCTGCAGTTCAGCCGACTATGCTGATGTGTGAGCCTCAGTGCGTGGCCACGTAGGTGGGAGCACGATTGGTGCAGTGTGAGTATGTGGCGACAGAGTTGGATCAGATCATAGATACAACGATCAGGTTGTCCCGGAGACGTCAGTACTTAAGCGAGTAAAGGCTTACGCAGTGTGGGAGAAGTAGATAATTTAGGTGTGTGAGACCTCGGACCAGATTTGTTGCCAGACGTTGTGGGGCTTCGAGTATACGTTGGTCCTTCAACAACCAGGGGCACTAAGCCTGAATATCAAACTCCAAGTGGGGTCAAAGAAAATGGTTGAGGAGGGGGCGGAAATTGTTAGGGTCAATTTGACCGAAATCTCGTTTCAGTAATTCCACCATGAGGTTAGAAGCAGCTGCTGCTTTCCGACAGGAAGCGGATACGGAAAGACTCGTCTGGGTAATGATACCCAAGTCTATTTCGGCTGCAGAGATCTGGAGGATAGACGCTTCCAGGAGCAAAAGCGGAAGGGGGAGTAGAATGGACGCGACATTTCGAAGCGTTAAATGGTAGGTTGTTATCTATGGACCACTGATGTAGACGGTCGAGGTCCGTCGGAGGTGCGTGGGAATCTTTCGGAATGTTAATTGTGCGCCACAGCTTCGCGTCATAGCAGTAGCGAAGACTCCACTTGCGGTGTGACGTCGTCAATGAAGGTTAGGAAGAGGTCCGGTCCGAGAACAGACCCCTGTGGAACCGCTTGTGGCAAGGATGTGGGGGGACAACGCTCCGTCGACGCGTACTTGAACGGTACGGTTTTGAAGGTAGTTCTGGATCCAGTCCATCAATGCCCTGAAACGCTGTAAGACAATAGATT
This sequence comes from Dicrocoelium dendriticum, assembly GCA_944474145.2. Lineage (NCBI taxonomy): Eukaryota > Metazoa > Platyhelminthes > Trematoda > Plagiorchiida > Dicrocoeliidae > Dicrocoelium > Dicrocoelium dendriticum. The sequence continues at coordinate 8,237 of CALYDF020008722.1, forward strand.
CTGTAGTAGAATGTGGTGATAGACTTTGTCGAAGGCTTTGGCGAAATCCAAGAATATAACATGCGTTTCCAGGTCAGAGTCGGCAGCAGTCGTCTAGCTATCCCTGACATGTAGCAGGTTACTCAGGCATGACCGTTGCCGCCGGAAGCCGTGTTGGCAATGTGAGAGAAGATTCTGGGCTTCCATGTGGTCCATTAAAGCGTCTGAGATGATCGATTTCATCACTTTGGAGATCGTAGAGAGGAGAGTTATCGGTCGGTAATTGGCCGGGTCTTTGCGAGTACTGAGTTTGTAGATTGGTGTAAAAGTTCCACATTACCATTCATTGGAAACTTTGACTTGCGAGAAGAAGTGCGTGAACAGCTCCGCTAGGGGTAAAGCTAGAGCTGCAGGGCGCGCTCACAAGAGCCCTAGGTGGAAACCATCAGCGCAAAACGGGACCGTTAGCCGCAGGGATTTGAGTTTCGCCAGGACCTTCTCCGGAGGGAAATGCACAGTCGTCAGGGAATTTAAAGGTCAGACCGAAGAAGGTACTATCGTTGTATGCATTGTTGGAACGGAAAACGTGGATGGATACTGCTGGCACAAGACTTCTGCTGCCTCGTTCGCTGACTGTGTGAGCCCTGTGGGGGTCAGCAGTGCGCTGACACCGTACTTGACTTGTCGAGGACGGTTGACATGACTATACAAAGCTTTGGGATTGAATGTAAATTTAGGCATAACCTGATGCTGATGCTCACTCTTAGCTTCGCATACCAGATGGACGCATTGGTTACGGATGGGAACGATATTTTCTCTATGCCTTGTCCCTGGAGGAAATCCAGTTTCGTGTACAACTTCGGATGAGTGCTGGGCGTCTCTTCCCTTTGGAAATTGTTTGCAGGTCGTCGTAGTGGAGCAGAGAGGAGGGTAAGGCAAAAGGTTGGCCCCACGCTGTCGGCACTCGATTAAAGCTTGGGTGACCAGCTGTTAGCGGAAATGAGCAGGTTCAACTTTCCTTAATCAGTCCAGCGTTTGGCATAAACTGGTGTGCTGACGGGTTTTTCGGCGAAGCATATAAAATCGAATCGCAGGACGCATTGGTCGCTGAACCACAAAGATGCCTTATGCTCAACCTGCTAAACCATCAGTTCTTCGTTAGTGAGGATGAGATCAAGTAGGGATGGATGGTGGTTGGATTAGAATCTGGTCGGCTGATAGGTATGGTTGTACAACGGGGCCGTTTGAAGAAGATCAATGAGGCCGGAGGTAAAGGTGTCAGTAGACGGGATAGAGTGAAATAGAAGGGGCAGGTTGAAATCTCCCATGAGAAGTAAGTGTGTGCGCATGTGGGATAACATAAGGTGCACGTTGTGCAATAGTCGTGCGACCTTCTCTGGGGAGTTGTTAGGGGGGCGGTGAATGCTACTAAGACAGTTGGAGTGTTTGGTGGTTAGTACGACCTCGCACCACATGGTGTCTGGAGACTGGAGGTAGTGTTTGTTAAGATGCTGCAACTGTGGGAGATGTTATAGTACAGTGCGACACCGCCACCTAGGTTTGCGCGGTCAGAGCGGAGAACTGATATGTGAGGAAGTTGAACTTCACCGTCGCTTCTGTCGTAGAGAGCCACGTTTCCGTTATGGGTAATAGGTCCGTTGGCGTTGACAAAAGTGGGGATTGGAGCTTCGGAAGTTTAGGCATAAGGTCCTGTGTGTTCGTGTAGTTAGAGGCGAGGTCCGTTTGAGTGATGTGCGTGGAAGTAACTAGAATGCTGCCTGTCAACAAATGACTGGCAGTGCATCGTTTCTTTAGTTCCGAGGAGTGGAGCCGCTAAGGTTGGTAGTTGGGGAAGCAAGGTGTGGGTCTTCGAAGCACAGATGGGTGCTGGCGCCTGGTACGTTGAAAGATTGGAGTTTGGAATGTGTAGGTGAGAAGATTACTCCAGGCAGTGTGGCAGATGGTTCCGTGGTGGACCGTCTGAGGATGGTTGGGTCAGAGTGTGTCGGTACCGAGTTGGCTGCTGCTGCTAGGAGTCTGTGGGAAGCTGTGCGCCTCGACACCGGGTGCCCATCAGGACGCAGATGTTCTTCCGCTCTTTCTGCTCGCCATGCCAGAAAGCTCAGCAACACGTCTCCCAGCGACCCTCCTAAAGTCGCAACCGTTCCACCATCGTCTATTTCGCATTCGGACCCATTGGCACCTAGCCGGCTTAGTGAGCCCATGACAAAGTCATATGCGGCTGTAGTGAAGGAGAAGGTGACCTTGGCACCGTGTGGCCACCGTCCAACCACATGTGTCACCAAAGCTAAGAAGAAGCCTTTGCATAAACCTGAGCTTCCATCTTCTCAGTCACAAAAAAGCTAGTTCTCGTCAGGCTGTCTGAGCAGGAGAAAGTGATAAAGGAAAATTCATCATTGCGTAAGCCGCCAATCCCAGAGCGCATTCAACCACATCGTGGCCGTTGTTTCATCATCGGGAACGCGGCCGAATCGGACAAGGCTACCGCAGCGGAGAGAATGTTGGATGAACAGATAATGCTCGGTCGGATAATTTTTCTACTGTTTGATGCAGACGAACAGGAAATAGACATTGTCTCTGCATCCCGTCTCGGTAAGAAGCAGGAGGATCTCTCCAAGGTTCGCCCCCTCAAGATTGCGGAAACGAAGAAGAGTGCGGACGCATCCTGCGACGGACTCTGCGTCTCAAGAGTGAACCGTTCTACGTGTTAGAAGACCTCTCTCTCGAGAACCGAATTACAATGAAGACGGCTGTAAAGGAGCTACGAACGTGCCGGGCGAGTGGTGAAACCTACCTGCATATCATAAATTTTCGCATAGTTTGGAACATCACAATAGCTCGCTGGAGGCCGATTCTCGTCACCCCCGTACAGTAAAGAATACAAGCGGACTACGCCTGTTTTCTGCCAGTGTGCGCATTATAAGATATAAGCTGGATGAAATGCATTTGCTTACTACGAAGACTCGTTCAGACTTGATGGCCTTTACCGAAAGCTGTATATTCTCAGATATCACGGACTCGGTCCAATCGCCATGGAGTGAGGTCAGGTGGTGGAATAATTCTCTACTGATAGACAGAACTCAAAGTACATTTAGTTGTAGCTATCAGTGACTGTGGGAACAATTTCGAAGCCCTCTGGTGCCGTGTTCATGACGGATGCAAATCTCTCTTGGTCGGTGCCGTCTA
>CALYDF020008723.1:0-11514 GCA_944474145.2 Dicrocoelium dendriticum
CTTTTTGAAAAGGGATAGGGTGGGTGCATTAATTACATGTTCCCGGAGGGCGTTCCAAGGCTGTGACACTCGAAGGGAGAAATAGTTTCGCCGACATTCCAGGCGGCTGTACTGCGTGACCAGCTTGAACTGATGACCTCTTAGCGGGGTGTTTTGACTGATTATCAGAATGGAATGGCATGGGTGGTTGGGGTTTCTCAGGATCAGGTACACCATTATGAGATCGCCCCTTAGACGCCGATAACGTCCACTGTATATTTTGAGAGTCTTCAGCCTGAGTGGGTAGGGGAGGCTAGTCAAACCTCGGAAGCCCTTCGTTACTCTTCGTTGTGCAGTATCGAGCGCGTCGAGATGGTGCTTCAGACAGGGTTGCCAAGCTTGAATAGCGTATTCCGCGTGCGGTCTCACGTACGCACTAAGCATTTTTGGAAGGACTGAAGGGTCGAACTTCCCGAAAGCCCTGCGAAAAAGGCCGAGGTACTGATTTGCTTTCTTAGCTGCCTTTTCAGTCTGCCTCAAACAGCCGAGGTCATCTTGAACTAGCACGCCGTGATCGCACTCGTGAGAAGCCCGCTGTAGAATTTGTGGTTCTAGGCGGTACTTGTGCGTACTCTTGTGCCGTATGCTGACGTTTGCGGCACAGTAGCTGAGGTGTTTCCCACCTCTAGCTAACGTGCATAGTGTGTGTAAGCTGAGAACTTTGCACTTGGTGACGTTGAAATGCAGCATGTTCACGATGGACCATATATACGCTTTGTCCAGGTCCTCCTGTAAGACTGTGTGATCCTCCACTGCAGCTATAGTGCGCCATACCTTTGGGTTGTCAGCAAATAGCAAACAGTTAGAAGATAGCACATTCGCGAGGTCATTTTTGAAGACCAGGAACAGGCGGAGTCCAAGTACCGAGCCTTGAGGTACGCCGCACCGAACTTCGATGGATTCCGATAGGTTGTTTCGAACCCTCACATTCAGGTGACGTTGCACGAGAAAGTCTCCTATCCAGCCCAGAACAGGATTGCCGATTCCATATTTCTGGAGTTTGTGGAGGAGAATGCGATGGTCTAGACGGTCGAATGCCTTTGAGAGGTAGGCCGAGTCGACTCCTACATCAGCATATACAGATTCCGTCCAGCTTGGACCAGCAATCAACAGATTAGTGGTACAAGATCTATTTTGGCGAAATCCGCGCTGCTCCGGAACGAGAATTTTGTTGTTCTCCAGGTACCCCATCAAAGCCTCAGCTACAGTGGACTCCATAATCTTGGGGATCACAGGAAGTAGTGTTATCGGGCAATAATTTGTTGGTTCAGCACAGCTGCCACTTTTGTAGATAGGCGTGATGATTCCGTGCTTCCACATCGTGGGGACGTGCATCTCGTTCATTCATCGTTGAAAGAAAATTGCTAGTGGCGCCGGCACTCATGGTAGTAACTTTCAAAGCCTTCGGGCGAATGCCGTCCGCACCTGGGTAGCTGAACTCGCGCAGAGACGTCAGCCACTTCAGTACAGCGGCGGAGGTGAACGATATGTGATTAAGCCCTGATGGCGTCATTATCTGCTTAGACAGGATGTATGATGATTGCACGCTTTGGAAGGTACGGCCAAATTGTTGTCCAAGAAGGTTGGCCACCACTTGTGCGGTTTGGGTTAACTCCCACGTTGTGTGCCGAGCAGGAATATCGCGCTTAACACGGCACAAATTGTTTATGTTTCTGTATAGCAGTTTGGGATTGGAGCAAAACGTTTCCACTTGACCTTGTTGGTTCTTCAGTTTATCCTCCCGGAAGAGTTTGACAGAGTGGTTCCTATGGATTGTGTAGGCATCCCAGGTGTCGTCGTTCGGTGAGGCTAGGTAGGTAAGCCATGCCAAGTCCCTTAATGCCATGAAGTTACGCGTCCTGCTTCTTACAAAACACTTCATGCTTTTAGGCCGGCAGAGTTTGATTTCAGATGTCCTTGCCACGAGCTTGGTAAATATGTTGACGAATTCACCGCAGGCCACCTCGGGGGTTAATTCAGCTAAGAACGACCAACTGGTTGCATCAATGAGGTCGGACAGGTCGTCGTAGTTGGTTACAACATGATATTCCTCGGCGTGCTTTTTAGGATAATCCGCGTAGCACATGTAATGAAATAATAGCGTTGTATGATCGCTGCGCCCCAGAGGAGTATCGGTTATCACTCTCTCGACCATCAGTTCGTCATTAGTGAATATTCGCTCCAATGTGGATGGCTTGTTAGTTCCCCTGAATCTGGTGGGGTAGTGACGTGACCATAAAGCGGGAAGTCTACAACCAGATCTTGCAAATCTGCTTTGAATTGCTCTCCTGGTATGGCCTGGGATTCGAGAGCATAAAAGTTGAAGTCGCCGGTGACTAGAATGTGACAGTATTTCCTGTTTATCACTTGCCTCAACGCAGCCACCAAGTTGCAATCCATCTCAGATGTAGAAGATAGTGGGCAGTAAACAACAACCAATAGGCCAAGATCGTTCCCTTTCAGCCGGAAAATATACCAAATGGACACAGATACGTCGGCTTCCGAATCAGTTATGCGTTCGCATTGCATGTTGTAATGAAAATAAAGGGCTACCCCACCACCTTAGCCGGCTCGATCCTTCCGGACAACGGACATGCCTGTTAGCGCGATTTCAGCATCCGTTATCTCGCAACGCAACCACGTTTCGGTGACAGCGATGAGGTCCCAAGCTGCTGACGCGTGTCGAAGTCTTAATTCAGCTAATTTACTGAGTAGACCTTGGGCACTTGTGTACATGCATGAGAGCTTCTCGGAAACCAAAAGTGTCTTAGATTGGATGGATGAAGCAAGTGAGTTTACGCCGACCAAAAAGGGTCTGCTACTACTCGTTTTTTGGATGGGTTGCATACTCTCGAGAAGTATTTGATATATAAGCAAGTATCAGATGCTCCGGATCCCGATGTTTGCTCGTGCTCTGCTGTCTCTCCGGATAGTATGGCTATCGTTGAAACCGTCCCCGAGTCGGGTCATTTAGTCGGCGTTTCCGTTGAGAGTTGTGCCTCTACTGAATTGTCATTAGAAGGTGTTGGTGTTCCTGCTGCTTTCAGAAGAATTTCCGTTGGCAATCGGCTACAGAATTTAATTCACTTCTCTATAAGGGTTTGTGCCATTAGTTCTGATTGCAACAAAATTGTAACAGCCTGGGACCGCACCCCTAATAGTTTGGTCTTATGGGGATCCTTGTCAACGAGGTGGCCACGACATTTTCGAGAAAAAGAGACTCCCGGATGTAGTGCCATTGCTCGCGGTCGTGCGTCTGAGTATCGTCGGAAGAGGAGTCAGTAAGCTCAGGAACACAGTGGCAATCAAAGTTTTCTTATCTTGACTTTTTCGGTACCTCTCTCTGTTAGCGGGATCCGCTGAACTTTCTTTCCACGGGATTTCAGGTAGTATGCGCACTTTACTTGAGTCGTTGCGGAGACGATTCGCAGACAGCAGAACGGCCTCTGTCTCCTCCGCCGAGTTTAGTGTTACCAGATGCAAACCGGGGTTCACCGTAGTGTAACGCATTTGGGTGATGCGATATTCTTTTTATTCTCGTGGGATTAGAATGGACAGCGATCGACGTACAAATGGAACCCCATTGATTTCAATCGTCCGTCAACCTACCGTTAGTTGTACTGGATTTGGATTCGGGGACATTTGTGCACATAAGGTTTAAGACACGATCGTTGGGCCTGGTGGCTACTGGTTTTGGATTTTGTGCCTTAGTATCCGATGTCTTTGGTGGAATTGTGAACGGCACTGATGGGGACCATCTGTGCTGTGGCAGTTTTGTTTTCTCTAGTCCGGGCACAAAGGTTACCGCTGCTCTTTCCGGTGTTTGATTGTCGGCAACCGATGCGTACGCTACCGGGTTGTTAACTGTGGCGGGTTGACTGTAGCTTACGATCTCCTGTGTTGCGAACAGAATAATAGGTGCAACACACAGTACAGAACTTGAGGCAGGAGCGCTGCAGGCAATGATTTTGGTTTTAGGAGAGAGAGAGAATGGAGTTGGTACTGCTGAAGGCTGAGTCGTTGGGCTAAAGTTGGGACGCCTGGTTCTCTACTTCGGCCTTACCAGGGAACTCGGGTGTTATTTTCACATAAAGTTGCAGGCCCGTTTCCTCCCATGGATATAAGCCTGGCGCTCACCAGTTGCTCGACCGCTACTGTTAGTCTTGCACACTACTTCGGTAGCACAGCTAGACAGCTAACAACTGGGATAGAATTGCATACTTGGCAGAACCAAACCGTCTCTGTCATATTACTATACCATTTTGTTTTAGTTTTCCTCGTCCCAACGCAGGTAGTGTGATCGGATATCAAACACATGGTACACACCAGATCACTTTTTACCAATTTAGCATATGATTCGAATTTGCTCTTTATACGAGACATGTCCACAGTAGGTCTGCTGTTTTGAGATCACACTATAGCATGCAGACAAGGGAGAACTCCAAGGATTGTGACGTAACTTCTAATACAGAACACTTAGGCTCTATAAGGAAGATGCAATGTAACCGAAGAGGTCAAAGAAAAGTTACAGTCAACCGTTCTCTTCAGGTTTTTGTCCTTCTTCAGTAATTGCGCAGGAATGTCGTTCTGAAAGGCAGACGGAAAAAAGGTGCCGTCAAAGCAACGATTCAAATTCAACCACGCGCCAAACTAGTTTCGATCACTCGTTACACCGCGCCCCTTCTATGTAGGCAACGTCCCCGTTGCCACGCCAAAGCCCCCTTGAGGTGGTACTTCGACTTCATTGACTACTTCTGTCGGTGTTTCATTGTGGCGTTCCTCATTCGAATGCTCAGTCTCGATTTGGAAGGGTTTAAGTCTATTAAAGTGTACGACCATGTGCTGTCCGGGGGCGTTCTTTGGGTCCATAATCACACAAGTCAGATCCGATGTTATTCGGTCCACCACGTAAGGGCCTGCCCATTCACGATGCAGCTTCGCTGGTATTCCGGATACTGGTGCCTGATGCAAATATACGAGGTCGCCTGCTTTCAGCGGGACACCGAAAACCTTCTTGTCGTAGTATTCTTTCTGTCGCCGTTGAGCGTTCGCCAAGTGAATACGTGCCGCTTCCTGTGTGCGTCGAACGGAGTCAAGAAGCTTACTGGCGTATTCTGCCACCGACGGGTACAACTGTTGTGATATCGGCAATCGGACATCCGAGAGCAGTCGAATTTCTCTACCTGTCCACATAAACGACGGCATTTGCTCGGTAGAAGAGTGGACCGTACTGCGGTAGGCCAAGAAGCATTTAGGCAACAAAGTATCCCATCAGTAGATGTTCTGTTCCACGAATGCCTTCAGCAGTGACTTCAAGGAGCGATTCGTACATCCAACCTGTCCGTTCCCTTGTGGATGGTAAGCCGTTGTTCGCATTTTATCGATCCAGAGTGCGCTGCACATCTCCTGTACCAGTGGCTTTCGAAACATGACCCCCTATCGGAATGCAATTGCCCAGGCGCTCCCCATTGGCAAACCCCAGTGGTTAATCATCGCGGTTGCCACAGTGGCAGTATCAGCCTGTGCGATTGGCACAGCTTCACACCATCTGGTGAAGTAGTCTACCATGACTAGGATGTAGCGATTCCCTCTCGGCGTTTCCGGTAGCGGACCAACGAGGTCTACTCCAACTATTTCGTTCTAGTAACCCGTTGTCAATGGATTGTAGCAGTGCCCTGTGAGTCATTCGTGGATTTTTGAACGTCGCGCATCTTTCGCAGGATTGGCAGAAGTTGGCAACGTCTCTTCGTTGATGCGGCCACCAGAGTCGTCGGCGCGCCGCCGACTCGAGTTTATTGATCCCAGCGTGTCCCAGCTGTTGATGCAGTTCAGACAGCACTTCCGTAACTAACACCTGTGGAACTACGATCCTCCTCAGGTAAGTCGGACGAAAATCGAAGACCAACACGCCCTCTTCGATGGCGAGCTTATCCCACATCGCCCATAAGCATCGAGCTTCGTAGCTTTTCCCCTCCATTTCTATTGGAGCTGGTTTGTCCCTTCCCGAGCGTCGCGCGTGGTAGATAAGTGACATGTCTGGGTCCGAAGCCTGTGCTTCTTGCAAACGATCATACTCGGCTTGTCGTAGGTTGCCTAGCGCTACGTGTTGCGTAATGCAGGAAGGACAGTTTCCGTGATCTCGAAAAGCAATCTTCGATAGCGCGTTCGCGCTGCCTTGTTGTTTCCCAGGCCGATGATAACAGTCGTACTCGTACTCATGTAGCTGCTCTTGCCATCGAGCAATCTGACCCTCAGGGTCCTTGAAGTTCTGCAACCACCTGAGGGATTGGTAATCGGTCCGTACCATAAATTTTCTTCCTGACAAATAGTGCCGATCTTGTTTTATGAAAAATACCAATGCCGAGATTTCTTTCCTTGTCGTACGGTAATTTCGTTCTCTTGACGTAAGGGTTCTACTACTGTAAGAAACCACTCTCTCGATGTCATCCTGTCCTTTCTGTGACATAACAGCCCCAATGGTCTGAGCACTGGCATCCGTGTCCAAAACAAACTCCCCAGCATGTGGTGACAAGTCGGAAAAGATTAACAAAGGAGCGGTACAGAGAGATTCGCGCAATCTATCGAAGGTTGCTTGACATTCGACAGTCCACTCGAAACTGCGACCCTTCTGTAACAGGGCGTTAAACGGGGGCTGCGACTTCCTAGAACCCTTTGATGAACCTTACGGTAGTATGACGCCAGCCCTAAGTAACTGCGTAACTCCTCTACATTGGTAGGGGCTGGCCACACCTTTACCAGGTCTATCTTGCGAGGATCTGTCCGGATGTCTGCCCTAGAGATGATGTGCCCGAGATAGGTAACTTCTTCTTGTAGTAATTGACATATTTTTGGTCGGAGTTTCAGGCCTACATTGATCAGACACGTTAGCACTACGGCTAGATTGGTTAGATGTTCATCCTTCGTTCGCTCATGTACGATGACATCATCCAGATACACGGGACACTTGTGAGGAATTAGATCATGAAGCACTTTCTGCATAAGACGTTGAAACGTTGCAGGAGCGTTCGATAGACCGAAGGGAATTGTTTGAAACTCATACAGACCTGAAGGAACTACAAAGACTGTCTTTGCCCTGTCACTCTCTTCGACCTTTACTTGCCAATAACCGGACACCAGATCTAACGTGCTAAAATAGGTCGAGCCTCCGAGTGCGTCGAAGAGATCATCGATTCTTGGGAGGGGAAATGCGTCTTTTCAAGTGACTCCGTTTGGTCGCCTATAGTCAACACATAACCGAAAACTACCGTCCTTTTTCCTCACTAGAATAACCGGAGATGCCCAGGGGGATGTAGAGGGACTTACTGCCACTTTTCTAACATTTTGTCAATAAGCTTCTGCACTTCGCCTTGCCAGTGGATTGGAATCCGTCGTATGGGAGTCTTAATTCGAGTCGCGTCTCCAGTATCTATCCGATGCTTCACCAAGTTGGTTCGACCTAGGTCGTCGGCTGACCATGCGAATGCATCCGAGTGTTGACGCAACACATCACTTAGTTTTTTTCGTGTCTGCTCGTCAGTGGGCCGGTCGAGAGAACAGACAAACGTATTTATGCCCTGCTCGCTGTAGGAAGTGCTTTTATAAATCGCAAAAGCTTCCAGAACATCATTTCTGCAAGGTCTACGTAACATGGTACACTTATCTGTCATCATCTGAGAAGTTCCCAAAGCCAGTCGGCATTTCAAACGGCTCAGCACATCCATACTGAAACTTGGCTCTCAAACGACATACTTGATCCGGAGATTGAACTCAGTGAGATGTCAGTCATACGAAATGATCGTCCATCTCGCGGGGGCGGTGTTGCTCTCTACTATCGAGATTATCTGAAATGTGAGGCACTTACCTAAAGTTCCCTCGTTATTCCCGACGCACTATTTTGCCGACTGCACCTAGCAGGTCGAGATGTTGTTTCACAGAAGAAGAGTGATGCTTGCCTCTTAGCAGTTATTTATAGACCTCCGAACTCATCAGCAGACAGCGATAACATTCTGTTAAACGCCCTCCGTTATGCTGTTTCACAAAAGTACTCTCACTATCTTATAATGGGTGACTTTAATGTTCCTTCAATAGCATCAGTGTCCCCTAATGGGCCGTCATTTAAATCGAAACTCCTCGAATTTATGGATATGGCAGTTTTGTATAGCCATGTGCATCGACCAACCAGACATCGCGGTTCAAACAAGCCATCACTCCTGGACTTAATTCTGACTAATGAAGAGTTGATGGTTGAGTCAGTAGCATACGATCCTCCACTGGGCCGTAGCGACCATTCAGTCCTAACATTTGGTTACGTATGTTATGCCAGTATTGTTGCTACGGAAGGTGAGACTCAACGAACTATTACGGACTATTATAAGCTGCGCAGCTTAGCAGCAACCGTTGACTGGGACCTACAGACGCACAGCTCAGCGAATGACGCGTGGAATGAATTGAAAGACAAAATTAACTGGGTCATACAATCAGCATCGAAGGTTGTACCATTACGAGCATCGCGCCGGACCAATACGTGAATCCGGAGCAAAACACGTAAATGGATCAACAGAAGAGATGAAATCTGGAGGCAACATTTGCTAAGCCCATGTGATATCACATGGCAGGATTACAAAGTCATCAGAAACTACTGCACGTCACTCATTAGAGTCGATAAGTACGAATGGCAAGAGAATATGGTGCTGAAATTTACGAGTAACACCAAACTGCTATACAGGTTTGTGAATGGCAAAAGAAAGGTTAAGCCCGGAATACCACCACTCAGGACAGCCAATGGCCTAACAACATACTGCTGTGGATGCCGCGAATGCTCTACTCTTGCAGTTTGGCTCGGTAGCTACAAATGTCATGGGACCTTCGCCCTATCAACTCCCAACAAATGTCGTTGGCTTATCCAGCGTCATGTTTACTCCAGCAGCTGTTGCAAGCAAACTACAGTCTCTCCGGGAGTACGGTGCCCCTGGAATCGACATGATCTGCCCAAAAGTACTAAAAACCCTTGCACCCACCATAGCAACACCACTTGCAACCTTTTTTCGGTGTCTGCTTAACTCCCATACACTCCCATCTGAGTGGAAAAATGGAATTATCACTCCAATATATAAAGGAGGTAAGCGCTCGGATCCTGCTAACTACCGACCTATTACTCTCCTTCCTGTTTTGTCAAAAGTTATGGAATCGGTAATCGCAGATGAACTGACGAGATACTTTGAAAGTCAACAGATAATTTCTAATGCCCAACATGGTTTCCGACGCAGACGATCTTGTCTCACCAATTTGCTGATTACTCGGGACTTATGGACCAGGGCGGCTGATGAAGGAGTGCCCATAGATGTGATATACCTGGATTTTTCTAAAGCATTCGACAGGGTCAATCACTTCTTTCTCCTCCAAAAGCTTGCTGCCTACGGTATCAACGGTTCCCTGCTCACCTGGTTGGAAGACTACTTACACGACAGAGCAATCTAGGTAAGAGTAGCCGACACCTATTCTGAAAGCCTTTACGTCTCCAGTGGTGTACCACAAGATCCGTCCTCGGCCCGCTACTATTTTTAGTCTACATTAATGACCTTCCAGCAGACATTCTATCTCCAATGCAAATATTTGCAGACGATGCTAAAATATGGAGAGCAATTCGCTCAGCATCCGACCGTGTCTACCTCCAGGAAGATCTGACCCGGATTAACGAATGGGCAGAAAAGAACCAGCTCCCACTGAACCCTGCAAAGTGCCACCTGCTGACGGTGCACAACAGCTTCGTCAACACATACCTTTTGGGGCAACACGTCATGCAACACGTGACTAGTGAACGCGACCTAGGTATAATCGTGCAAGAGAGTCTTGGAAATTCGCTCCAATGTTCGAAAGCAGCAAGTGTAGCGAACTTGAACTTGAGACTTTTGAGGCGAGCTCTCGGCACTTTTGAGCGACAGCTAGTACCATTGTTGATTAACTCCTACATTCGTCCTCATGTTGAATATACAATTCAGGCCTGGTGTCCATGGTTAAAACGAGACATCCGCCTCTTGGAACAGCCCCAAAGAAGAGCCACAAAAGGCAACGCGTGGACTATCCGGTATAAGTTACGAAATGCGTCTTCGTGTACTCGGTGTGTTCTCATTAGAATACCGACGGCTTCGCGGAGATCTTACTCTCACATACCGGATATTAACCGAAAGCGAGCATCCATGTACATCACTGTTGACTCTAGCCCCATACAAACAAAACCGAGGCAACCACCTGAAACTAATGACGCAACACTCTCGTTTGAATTGTAGAAAGTATTTTTTCTCACTTAGAATCTGTTCTCACTGGAATGCATTACCAAACTATGTGGTGAACGCACCAGACATGACGACATTCGAAAGACTCTTAGATTTTCATCTTAGTGATAAACGATACACAACACTTTGTTAAAGTGCAATGATTTAACCACTGATACTTTACGTTCCACGTTGGAACATTTTGATTTTAATTTTCTTTTGCATATCCATCCTGTGGGTCTTGTAAAGTTATGCTTTTTATCCCATCATACACCATTGAACCATTGGAACCATTAGTCACTAAGGGCTGATCAAGCATGATAAGTAGTTAGCTGGATGTTTTGATACAGATACATTTGTTTTTAATTTGTTTTAGCAGCAGACAGATGATCAATCTGGTACTTATATTTGCCCCGCAAAATCCTTTTACCACCTTGGGGTAATTACCCCCACGTTAAGATCCACTGATCTAGATTCAATCCACCAGACTGTTGCTGTTATCTGTAAATCTATAATATGTAACTGTGATTTTTGACTTCTGTCTAGTGGTTACCTACTTTTCGTATTATTTAACATAACACAAGGCTGCTCACTAGGGGATTGTCCATGCACGATGCATCTGTCAGAGATCCGGTAGTATTTTGTTCACGCTTGTTTAGCATAATAAATTAACCGTTACCAACGGGTTAGAAACACCCTCTCCTCCAAATGACGCACTAATTATTCGCGCATGACCGCCCGTTCCCGCCTGGGGTCAATTCTAAAATGAGGAGACACGCCTATCGCATATTCATGTGCAACCTCTTCACAGGGATGGAGTGTACTTAAGCTGTTAGTGAGGCTAAATATGGCCCTTAGCAGATGAACGGAACAAAACACGCACTAGTAGTATGGACCCGATTTACCAAAAGACTATTGTGTAAGTGGCTAGAAAATCCGGAACGAAAACCAAGAAACAAGGAGAGTAAGGTAAGGTCATTTTCAACCAATCATGTGACTTCTGCATGCACGAATCGATACTCAAGTGCGTACGTGACACGCCTCTCTTCCCTGGTCAACACTGCAGACTCCGGGTTGAATATCGACCAACTGGCTTAAGCGTGCGTTTTAAGCGTCTTGCACGGGTTGTTCTGCATCCGTTTGCGGCTCCTGGTTTTGTGGCGCAGATTCCCTGTTCTTTTTGCACGTCAGCAGCCGATTTTTG
>CALYDF020008724.1:0-10000 GCA_944474145.2 Dicrocoelium dendriticum
TCGTGCACCAATGTCCATTCTATGGACGGACATCCATTTAGCTGTTGCTCTAAAAGCCATCCTGACACGTTACCATTATGGGAGACTTTAACTTACGCGAACTAGAAGTTCCGATCGCATTTATTGCACATTTTAACTCTGAACTGCATGAAATAGTCGCTGATCTACCACTTCATAATCATGTCACTTCACATAAGAGATTCCGAACGGAGAATAAGCCGGCCATTCTGTACCGCGTCTTTAAGGAACTTATGATCGACACAGTAACGTGCAGCAGCCCCTTGGAGAACAGCGGTCAACTAGCGCTGTTCATCCGAAAATATTTTTACGCAATAAAATTCAACGGGAATATCGGGGAGTTCTGCAGGGGAAAGTAGCGGCGAAGATTATATTACCTCGTTAGAATCCCCGATGTAACAAACTTACCCCTTTCGCTTAGGAATGATAAAACCACATCTTAGGGGTAGGACATGGAAACTAATGCCTATGAGATTCACAGTGAATAGCAGACAAAGCCGACCCAAAAGCAAAAGCTGGAATACTTACATCACCGTGCGCGACCAAAGTGTCAAATAGGAACCAGAAGACAAATTGTAGCATCAACTGGCTTTGAGGAAAACGTTTTACTCCAGTCCGAATCCAATACATAGGCATGTTACCAGATTGCACAACGTAAAGCGAGGCATCTTTTCTATAAACACCACATGCGGGTAAGCGCAAACTGCCACAGAAGCGACTTACGCACATTGGAATACATTTCTTGCCTGTCCAAGACATAACGATCCATCACGACATCCCCATACACATCACGTCAAAACTAGGACATATGCACAGCTGCAAAACTGCCGTGAACGTAACGAAAGGTCTGGTGTCAGTACGCAAATATATCTTAACCGGAAATGATAACATGTCCAACAACACATTGGCGATTTAAAACGTTTCGAAATACTGTTAGCAGGGTTGCTGAATCAATTGTTCATTTGTTCTCAAAGTTCGGCGGTTTTGTCGTAAACGTTTCATCACTATGCGAGGTGGCATCCTCAGTGAAGTGAGATGCGACGCGCAATCTTACTTAATAAATCCTCCATCCGTGATCGACCTGCAGGTTACTTTCGAAAGTAGCAGTGTCGATTTACGTCCCATGACCTCTACCCACTTTCCCTATAGCTAAAGTCGGCGCCAGAGTTGTTCTGCCATAAACTGCGTAACAAAATGTTCTTTATTTCTTTCTGTCGAAGTGGTTCGTATATTGAATCGATGTCCACGCGCATGTTGATTGAGTTTTTCGTTGAGAACCAAGCTTCCAGGAATTCTCTTTCTTTTCTTGTCTCATCTCGTCACAGGACTTCTGCTTTGCTCCAATCAAAGCTATGTCCTTCTTCATCTACATGCAATGAAACTAGCGACGATGCATAATGCTTAACACAGGCTCATTAATGTTCTTGTATCCTTGTTACCAATTTTCTTCCCGTCTGGCCAACATAATCCCTTTCGCAATCTCAGCAAGGTATTTTGTATACCACATTGCGTTGTTCATGTGCCTGCAGTTTTTCTTTTGGTTTAGAAAGAGCTTTTTCGCAACGTGGCAATTAGTTTGTGTGCCACGATGAGATGATGCTGTTTGAATAGTCTGGCTACCATTTCCGATATGTTCTTCATATAAGGCAGAACAACCCGTTTCTCTGTTGTAGTTGTTGTTCTGATTGTTGGTGCCGCTGCTGTTGTTGTTGTTGTAGGCTGTATGTTTACGTTGTTGTGATTCAGACACCTTCGGATGAAGCTTCGTGGGTATCCATTGAGTTGGAAACATTTAAATAGGTGCTTTTCTTCCTTTTGCTTTGCTTCTGTGGTACTGCAGTGTGTTTGCATTTAGCGAAACAGTGTCCACACACAGCTTACGTTGTGGCATTTCAGGTGGTTGCTGTTAAAGTTCAGAATTTGGTCTGCGTTTGCGCATTTTCTGTAGACCGATGTTTGCAGCTCGCCTTCCATGCTTCTTCTTACTAATACGTCCAAGAAAGGGAGTTGGCTTTCCTTCTCCGGTTCTATTGTAAATTGGATGCCTTCCATGGCGTTATTCAATAGCTGTTGAACGACTGTTATTTGGTTGCGTCTGATTATCACAAAAGTGTCGTCCACATACCGAACCCACAGTTTGGATTGATGAGTGGTTCTACCTCCTCCTCCTCCTCCAATTTCTGCATAACCATCTCTGCGATGAGTCCTGACACAGGTGATCCCATTTTTGCACCTTTCAATTGCTCATAAATCTTTCCATTGAATGAGAAGAGGATCGACCGACACAATTGGAGTATTTTGCATATATTTTCGGTCGTCATTTTTCCGATTTGTTATTCACTGACGTTCAGCCGTTCTGTGATTACCGCTATTGCTGTCTGTAAGTTAACAGACATGAAGAGTTCAGTCACGTCGAATGATGTCATTGTTTCATCATTATCTATTCGCAGGTCTTTTAACTTTTTCAGAAACTGCTGGGCATTGGTTATGGAATATTGCGATCCACAGATCGAATGTTTGAGCCGTCTCCACATTTATTTCGCCAGATTTAGGTGGGTGTTCCCGGGAGAGACACGATAGGTCGCAACGGTGCATCATCTTTGTGCACCTTTGGGAGTCCGTAGAATTGCGCGATGTTCGAGTCGCGGGCTCTCATACTGTCGCGCTCTTCTTTCATGATTTGTTTCAGTTCCTGAAGTTGCTTCAACGTTTTGTTTATTTTGTTTGTCAGCTGTTAAGTTCGATTGGTGTCGATGCACCTGTAGGTTGTTGTGTCATTCAAGAGGCGTGTGGCTTTCTCATTGTAATCCTTCCTATCCATTATGACAGTCATTCGTCCCTTGTCAGCTAGTAGGATAATGATTGCTGTTATCAGACTTCAGGGTATTCACTGCCTCTTTTTCTTGTCTGATTAAGGGGTTGTATTGTTTGTTGTGCATTATAGCAGAAACGATTGTGTGTCTTATTTACTTCCGAGTCTCTTCGTCCAACCCATTGTATTGTAGGGCGCTTTCAAATGTAACTAAGGAGTCGGTAGCCGTTGTATCTCTGTAGTTGTAGTTTAATTCCTCCTCCCAACGGCGAGCACATCGGAACGTTGAACGCCGTATTTGTTTAAAATGTTTTGAAATACTGGTAGTTCAATTTGTAAAATCAATTGTTCATTTGTTCTCCGAGCTTGGTGGTATTGTCGCAAAAGTTTCACCATCATGAGAGGTGGCATCCTCAGTGCAGTGAGATGCGACATGCAATCTTACTTAATGAATCCACCATCCGTGATCGACCTGCAGGTTATTTTCAAGAGGGCACCTCGCATCTTACTGCTCTGAGGATAACACCTCGCATAGTGATGAAACGTTTACGACAAAACCGCCAAACTTTGAGAACAAATGGTCAATTTTCTTTTGGGGGTATCCTTCATGTTCTCTTGTAGGCTTTTAGCTTATTTTTTGCAACACTGTCTTGGCGGGTTGCAGGTTCCTACTATTTGTAATGATGAAATATTCAGCTTGTTTCCATGGGAGTTAATCGTGCCGTGTGCGACACTACCGCTCGATAACCCTTCTTCTGTTGCTTGATATTTTTTGGAATCTGTCGTCGGTGACTCACTCATCGTTATTTAGCAAATACCTTATCACCAAGCAAGATCAGTACGGCTTCCACCGAGTCTGCTGGTGTATCTAAACCTTATTAACTGTTGCCAGCTGGGCAGAACCCGTCAATACTGAGGAACTATTCGACACCTCGTACCTTGATTTCGCTAAGGCAGTTGATGGTTTAGATCACCGCGTTCTTCTTTACAGTCTTTCGACCTATAATTCCGTTGGCTCCATCTTAAGCTAGATACAATTATTCCTACTCTAACCCCCTTTGAAGTTGGGTGTGCAATGCTCCACATCTACTCGAAATAGCTGCACTGCGCCGTGTCTCATGACTAATACTACGACCACGGATATTCCTAGTGTTCAGAAACGACCTGGCGGGAGTGATCACCCCACACCTTCTAGGCTTTGCTTACTATCTTACGATTTGGTGAGAAGTCAAGTGAGTAGACGGAAACATAGTACCACAATGCGATACCTGGCTTACTAGTGGTCAGCTCAGAACATGTGTGAGTTTAGTACAACCAGAGGTAAAACAATTAGCATACGCCGCCAGAGCGTTTACCAACAGCGACTTGGAGATAGCGTTCCGCAGCGCACTTTCCCATGAAAGTGAACTTGTCGAACTCGCTCAGGATGATCTCGAATGCTCAAGGCAAGGCGGAAAACAGTGAAGAAAATGATCAACAATTGGACCTACCGCGGAATGTGTTTAGCCAGTTCGTCCTTCCTTTCCACAAATGTGCAAAGATTATGTAAAGTCACATGTTGAAAACACCATTAAGGTGTCACAGTTAGCAAAAACATAACTTCGCTGCTCTCGGCAATCCAAAACGGAGACATCTAAATTGTTAGGGGCAGGTTCGCCAAACAACCTCCTCGTTATGCCAACTGAGCGGATCAAGAATTTCCGTTCCGGCGAATGGTTCGGCGGCAGCGCTCCAGGACGTGGTGGCTTTTCGCCTGACCAACATTCTTTCAATAAAAAGTCACAAATATCTGCTTATCAACACTGTGACTTGGCGGATGTGACTCGCCACTAAATAAAGTCAGTGCCCCTTGTATACTTTGGAGACATTGTATACCGGCAAGCTATTCGAACATCGGAAATCGTCTCTGACTTCGGGAGTATTGGGCCCTTGGCGTAGCTTATCATCATCCGAAAGGCATATGAAATGAGTGTCCAGTGACCGGTTCACAACGAGTGCGAACCACTCATCTTACCCTACTGGATTTTGGGTTAGGCCCTGTGCCAAAATTCTCATGACACTGGTCCGTTAAAACAACCAACATAATTCGGCTTAGGCAATAGATTAGTATCTCGCAGAGTGACGAAACATGGACTTACGACTGAAACCATTCACAAGCTCACTTGCTGCTACGATGCTATCCACTCAATCAACTACGCCAACTTCACAGGCACACGCCACCATTTCACTTACCCTTCCGTTGTACCTTGCACACTCATTTTTACCTGATTCCTCCATGGCGAACAACCCCAACTACACCGATGAACCTGTTCCCATGACATTTGCCAACTCATCCACACAGTGCTCAACAGAGAGTTGCCAGTCCAGAAGTCTCTCTTCTTCGCTCCTGCAACCCGAAACGCATTTCAAACATGCAGTCTTCAATGTGCGCACATAACTGCAACTCGGTCAGCAAGCTGGACTTGCACGCACGCTAGAGAGCCTTGGAATTGATATCTGCTGCCTGAGTGAAGCGTGACTCCAGGACTCCAACTCGGTCTACCAGCTGGCGTCACCGCTCCACCTACGCACCCACTTCCATCTCCGCCTCTGAGTCTGTAGCATCTGGTCAAGGTGGTGTTGGAATCACCCTCAGTACTAACGTCGAGACTGCCCTGAATGATTGGATTCCGATCAATAGTCGCCTTTGTGCGATGTGGCTCCACGGCTCTTGTAAAGTTAGCAGACGTCGAGTCGAAAAGCGTGCTCTCTATGTAATCTCTGCTTATGCACCCCCTGACTGTAGCTCGGACACAGTCAAAGACCAGTTCTACTAGAACCTTCAATGAACAACGAACAATGAATTTATACGGGTTAAAAAGCGTTGCTTTACAAGTCCCGTTGGATGGTTGGTGGGGATATCAACATAACAGTAATGATGATAAGGATAGTAAAATAGTTAATAAGTGAAAGCTGAAAATGAGGAATTATTGTTTGCTCCGCTGAAGTACTGCGATTTTCTTAGGTTCACAACACCCACAGTTAAAAACAAATAATTCCATGGTAAACTCCAGGTGTAGGATGGAGACGTAGTGTTAAGTAACAAAGTGCAAGTGGATGAGTGCATCGTCCGAGCGTCTTTTAAGTACTGTTAGTGTCGGTGTAGAGAAGACCGATTCTGGGAAAACATTCCACGAATGGAAAAGAAATTTCTGCGGCACTCCAGACGACTGTATTGTTCTGCGAGTTTTAATGAATGGCCCCTCAGGTTTTTATTGCTACTGAGTTGCAGTAAAAGGCGGCCCACATGATGTGGGTTTCGCAGAATCAAGTATGCCATAATCAGGTCGCCTCGTAGTCTGCGATAGCTTCCACTGAACACCCCCAATGGATGCAGCCTCTCCTGGTATGAAACATTGCGCATTTCAATTACGTTCTTAGATGACAGGCGTTGTGGCTGCGCCAGTGCATTAAGGTCGTGTTTCAGCCATGGATGCCAGGCTTGAATTGTGTATTCGACATGGAGGCGAACATACGCACTGAGCATTTGTCGAAATATGGAGTTGTTTATTTCCCCAAACTCCCGTCGCAACAGCCCCACGTGTTGGTTCCCGGTCTTCGACGCCTTTTCGGATTGCCTGGAGCAACCCAAGTCATCTTGAAACAGGACACCCAAGTCACGTTCGAGAGTTGACTGTTGTAGTATATTCTTTCCGAGTCGGTATGAGTAGCTGCTCTGATTTCGGATGCAAAGCACCTTACATTTATTGACGTTGAAATGCAATAAGTTTTGGGTCGACCATTGATACACCCTATCTAAATCACTCTGAATCACATGTTGTTCGACGTTCGCCTGCATCCTGCGCCAGATCTTGATATCGTCGGCAAACATTAGGAAGTTTGAAGCGAGTCCTTGTGCTAGGTCATTAATAAACACCAAAAACAAACGTGGACCTAGAACTGAGCCTTACGGCATATCACACTCAACTTGTATGGGGTCGGATAAAGAGCTCCGAACTCTGACCACTAATTGCCGTTGAAGTAGCAAGTTGGCAATGCAGCTTAGAAGAGCGTCGCCGATCCCGTAGTGATGCAGCTTTGATAGTAGTATCCGATGGTCTAGACGATCGAAAGCCTTGGAAAAATCTAGGTTGAGCACATCAACACCTTCTCCAGCGTTAGCTGCCTCGATCCAACTACTGCGTGCAATTAGTAAATTCGTTGTACATGACCTCTGTCGACGGAAACCGTGCTGCTCAAGAGCTACGTTGTTGCAGTTTTCCAGATAGCACACCAGTGCATCGGCAACTATGGATTCCATGACCTTGGAGAGTAAAGGAAAAAGGGATACCGGGCGGTAGTTGGAGGGATCAGTTCTGCTTCCACTTTTGCGAATCGGGGTTATTATTCCAACCTTCCACATGGCGGGAACTTGGTTCTGGTTTAAGCAGCGCTGGAAAAACTGAGCTAAAGGTCCTGTCAGTTGGCTTGTTGCTGCTTCCAATGCCTCTGGACGAATGGTGTCGACACCCGGCGAGCTGTGTTTGCGTGGAGACGTCAGTTTTTGCAATACAGCCTCGGCGGTAAAATTGATGTAGGTTAGTCCTGGCAAGGAGAAGGCAAAGCTTGGTAGGTCGCTTGGTGTAAAGACCCTTTGTTACGTGGGAGCCTATTGCATCTGCAGCGCGTTTGCTGCTTCCACAACCGTTCCTGTTGAGCCATCGTCCATCCTGAATGGAGGAAATCCTTGCATCATTTTTCGCAGGTTATTAATGTGCTTGTACAGCAGTTTGTGGTTAGCACTGAAGGTTTTTGCGATGTTCTGCTGATAGACGGCTTTGTCTTCTCTTAACAGTTGAGTGCAGTGGTTACTTTGGGTTACGTAGTTGTCCCAAGTTTCTTGTGCTGGAGCTTCTCTGTATACTCGCCATGCTGCGTTGCGTACTGTCATCCATTTTCGGGTTCTGCTCCTAACGTAAGAAACTGACTTACACTCATAGCGAACTTTTATCTCTGAAGGCTCTGCAATCAGCTGACTGAATTTTTTACGAACTCAAGCCAGAAGACTTCAGGGGTTCTTCTTCGAGGAAAGACCATGTTTTGGCGCTGAGGAACTGGGCTAACCGCTCATACTTGTGATGGTTCGCACAATCTCACCGTTCTTATTCAGATATTCTGTATAGCAGATGAAGCTGAAACTGTTCACGGCGTGGTCACTGTGACCCAACGGGTAGTCTAAAACCAACACATCAATCATATTCTCCTCGTTGGTAAGCACAAGATCCAGCACAGATGGCCTGTTACCAGTTCTGAACCGAGTGGGCAAAGTGATGTGGTTGTAAAAAGACACAGTAGTTACTAGAGCTTGTAGATCGGCTTTGAATTGTTCTTCGATCGTGGCGGGAGTTTCTAAACAATGTACTTTGAAACCACCCGTGACAAGAATGTGAGTGTACTTTTGTTGTAAACTGCATCTTAAAGCAGCCGCTAGGTGGTAGTCGGTTTCGGGTGTTGAGTTAGGGGCGCGGTACACCAGGACAATAAGGCAAGCGCCCCTGCCTTTTAAATGCAACCGGCACCAAAGAGGGTTGGGGAACTGCGAGTCTGAATACTCTAAGGCTGCGCACTGTAAGTCGTTTCGGTAACACAGGAATACACTTGCTCGTTTGTAAGCCTGTTGTTAGGGATCAGCGAAATGCCCACTAGCGAAGATTCAGCGTACCTCATTCCCGTGTGCAACCACTTCTTGGAGACGACAATAATATCATATGGTCCGGATGCTTGGCGAACTCTCAGTTCGAACAAAATGTTAGAAAGACCACGAGCATCCGTATAAAAGCAGGCCAGTTTCTCGGATTCGAGGAGCCCACTTAGGGGTGAAGAGGTCAAGCGTAGGAGAATGCGGATAGATGGGAGGTCCGCGACTAATGTTTTTGGATCGGATAAGGCTATGTCGTTTGCAACTTGATCCGGACAAGGTGTGTCACAATCTACGTAAAGAACTACGACAGAGACAATTAAAGACTTTGCTAATAAGGGCTCCTAAAACAGACATCATTGTTTCGGCAGGAGACTACAACGCGCGTGTCGGTCGTCTGCTGCCAAATGAACGCCACATCGGGGACCGCATGGACATGATGATGTTCGCTCAGAAAACGGAAAGAGGCTGGTCAGTCTGTGTGCTTATCATCAGCTTTGCCTCTCCATCAAGAACTTTCGTCATCTTGGACGCCAGTACGTCACTTGACGCTCCCCATCATCCACCCAGCGCTGGTCGTAGATTGACCACATAGCCATAAGTAGCAGATGGCGCGGCAGCGTACGCGACTGCCGATAATTTTGGTCAACATGTGTCGATACCGATCATGCACTGGTATTTGTGACCGTTTGCATGTGTTTCGGTAGTTCACCTAGGTCGAAACACATCCGATTGAACACCTACAAGTTGGAGGACCCAGTGATGAATAAGGAGTATCAACAGAGCCTTCGTGAAAATCGCGCTCTCTCCCATTCTGAACGTTGTCCAACGCTGGTCAACTCTGCAACAAGCCTTGCTGTCGGCCGGTTTGTCCAGCTGTGGCCTCGCTCACTCCACTCCCAAAAGCTGGATCTCGCGAAACTCCTCGGAATTGCTGGATCGCCGACGGGCGATGCCCGCTGGCGCCGAGTGCAACGAACACTGCCTGTCTATTATGCAACAGCTGAAGGCAAGCCTTCGCTCTGGTAGTGAATCTTGGTGGTCAAAACAAGCTGATGAGATGGAAGCCGCTGCATCATCTGGCAATTTCCGCCGTCTATTTTTCATTATCATGGCTACCAATTGCAATTCCCATGCTATCAGTCAGACCATTTGCGAATCAGACGGCACGAAGGTCACCAACCTTCACAGACGATTGGGTTGTTGGGCAGAGCATTTTGCTTCTCATTTTGACCACCCAACACAGACCCCTGTGCCAAATTCAACCCCAACAGATGATGCTTGACCGGTCCCCACAGGACCCTCAACTGAAGCAGAGATCCGAGATGCAATCCAATACTTGAAACGCCACAAAGCTCCTGGTCTCGACAGCCTACCACCGGCTCTGTTCAAAGATGGCGGGAGTGTACTTGTCAGCGAAATCCTATCGCTGTTCACGAAAGTTTGGACTGAGGAGAAGGTTCCGAACTCATGGGGAGAATCGGTCATTGTAC
>CALYDF020008725.1:0-11396 GCA_944474145.2 Dicrocoelium dendriticum
TTGTCGAGACACACCAAACCACGCATGATCAACGTTTACATGCAATTATGTTTCACAATAAACACATTACTATGTATGTAATCGGCAGTAAGCTGATAGTTGTACAGGCTTTGGAAATTGTAAAATTAATCATGAGGTATAAAGTCGTCAATGCATGACGATACGTTGGGTTCTAGCGTGGGAGGTGTAAACAGTCTGGGCAGTAAACGTGTGGGGAAAACGATACATGTAGGCAGGGAGTATTTAAATTTGAATGTGTCAGGAAAATATTAAATTATTATTCTAGTCGACTTGTCGGCATGTAGTTGTGGGCAGTGACTTTATACAGTGGTGGCTCATATTACCCACGTGGCAGTGTGGTTAAATGGACATGTGTGGCCTTTTATAGGCAGAACGCGAAAAATCACCACGTCCTGGAACACTGTCAGAAATCCGTTTGTACACTAATGCACAACTGGCAAATCAGCTTGCCGACTGATTTCACCCTCGGTTATCCACAGTCAATTGACTTCCAATTTCCTCTGTTATTTGATCAGGTATCTTTGGTCAGGGCGGCCAGTATTGCTGAGGCCCATGGAGGGTGATGCCTTCACGAAGCTTCGTCTTTGTCAGTGTCCAGGTGAGCAAAATGTTAGTTTCTTGCGTCTGGATTTTTCAGGTTTATGTATACTTTTCAGCAGTGTGAAGGCCTCGTGTCCAACCATCATTACTGGACAGCTGTTGTGGTAGTGAGTGCAGTTGTATCCAGTTGTTTTACAGTCATGTTCTTTGTAAGTCCTTGTGGGTTATGTCCTGTCCCGGGCAAAATCGGTTTCTCGGTCCAATCCCAGATCCCCAAGAAGTTCCGAACCCCGGAGAAATGGGAAGGTGAGAGATGAAAAGGCAGTACCTCAAACCCGAGGTTGTTCACGCTCTGTCAACGGAGGAGCCAGTACATTAACGAGGTCACATTTTTAGACCGCATCTTTTGGTTATATCTTACTTGAATTGTTATTTCTAGCTAAGTGAACGTGTAATCTTTATATTTTTTACTAACACCCGTAATAACCTTAGGTTTTTGTCCTTCTAACACTGTTTCCCCCTAGTTACTTTCCTTTAGCCTTCCACTAAACAAGGCCCCTGAATGCGCCCAAATATCCAAAGGGTTTAGCGTGTAAGTTGTCAAGAGGACGAGCTTAATTAGTATTAAAATGGGAATGAACATAGTGGCACCCCACTTCATCGCCAATAATATCAAGGAACTCAAGGGCGTTTGAAGAAGCCAAATAAATGAATGTGGGCCTTACACGTTCGGCGTGACAAACGTTTAATATTCTACCGTCATAAACCACCAAGTATTGCGAAAGACACGCTTCAAGGCTACAGCTCTACTACTCGGTATGACAATCTTTTACAAAGAGCATTTACTCGTAACGTTATCATCATCTATATAAGAGCCTGGGATTTATGTAAAATTGGCTCTGACACAAAGCTGGCGCAAGGCTCGAAGTGGACAAAAGTTGACTTGCCAGCGGGAAATAACGTCCCTGGCGACCAAACTTGGTGCCGTTGCTCCGTCTCGCCTTCCGGTCTGGGGTCCACGTGGCTGGATTGTGCTTGGCCCGAGAATTTACTGGACGTTGCTTGCAACCGACACCAGTGGCGCGTTTGCTGCGTTCTCCTAATCGGATTGCCTGTTTAAAGTGTGTTCGGTGCAGCGTTATCTGCATAGTAATGGCTGCTTATGATGCAGGGCAGTGCATGTTTCCAGAAAGCTGCCTCGAGGATGCCGCGTTAGTTTTGCACGATAGCCAGCTGTTTGTGACGGTATGTAGTCTTCGCAAGGTGAAGGCGCCATACTCCTGAATGTTTGCTTAGGGCATTGAGATTTTCCGGTAAGTCCCCCTTCTCGCCCTCTTCTTATTCTTTATTGTCTAGGTCCTCATGGTTGTATGACAACGAACCATCAGTTCAAATGGCTTATGTACTGCTGTTCTTGATATTTGTTGATGGTTAAACTGACACAGCATCTGGCCACAGTCCAGAAATATAAATTTATTATTATTATTTTAACTGAGCGAACATATCCAAATAAGAGGCTAACAAATCAGACTGGTTGCACAGTATAGTACACTTGGTTACCGGCAACATGCCTTCTCTCTTTTACTATCACTAACAAGGAAGATATTTCTAAATCACACCATTTGCCCCTACATTACTGCTTCATGAAACCTGATTTGAGGCCAAGCTACCTTAATGCAGTACTTGCTATAGTCATTGTTACTCAGATTAGAAAATAACGCAAGGCAAATTATGCACTTAAAAGCTCTTTCTATAACCCAGCGCTCAAGAATCGTGCATTAGATTTACTTAAACCGCTCGCATGTATACAAAGAAGACTTAATCATTGTATCTGTCTATTTAAGCAGCAAACGAGCTACCGTTAACGAAACCACTTTTAGTTTTTCTTGCTGCGCGCGAACCATAACCGCTCTGCATATGTGTTGGTGTGCGGACGTACAATTCCTATTTCAAAAAACCTACACGTAGTAATTCAGTTGGATTAGTAGACGTTTAAGTTGACGGTTCAATTATTCTTTGATGCTATAAAGTTTTATTTTTACAATTTCTGGGCTTCTGTCGCACCTACTTTTATACCTGTGGAAAATGATCGTACCTTCTAAATGCAAAATCAGTGCGTCCCTCCCCAACAGGCTCCAGGCCACATCAATGATGCGCTGGTGGACAATGTAGACACCCAATCCATTGGGGGCACGCCTATTCTTAAACTTCCGACAAGCGTAGAAATGTTATGCTCATAACTGACTGCTTGGTAAATGTAGACTAACGCATCCGAGGAAACAGTAACAAACAACACTACACGCCACCCTTCCCTTGAACCAGGTCGGCTGTGTTTCCGGACGCGGTAAATTTTTGCTTGACAAGCGTTCTCCCTATAATAGGCCACAACTGGCCGTTTAACAACACTGCAACGTACCGGATGGGACTCGGCACCAAATAAAGTCACAGCACATGACTTCACACTAGCAAGTCAAAAAGCGTCACATTTCGCCATTCTTGAAAAGTTTGTCTCACTTACAGTTTCACATCTGCATATACGGTCCTCCTTGTGTTTTCTGCGCGTTCACGCATATACTGTCGTTATGCTTCTTTCTACGATTTCACCGTTCAGAGTTGCTTTACATTCACAAAATTTCAGTACACCATCGCCTCTCGCGGGAACTTGGTCTTCGATTAGCTGCAAATCGAGCATCCCGGATTCTTCATGTATAATCGGATGAAGTACGGCTGCAATATATGACAGACGGCTTGTGTTCTTAAAAACGGGTCCCGAACTCACGACAGCCCAACTATACATTTTACGTTTGCACCGACGTACACATCCCACAATGAACGTATAAAACTTTTCTGCAGACGCTGTTACACTTGTCAGGAAAGTCCGTACAGTTGCACCCACCATATCATGCCTCCATGGGCTTACCTTGCATGGTCTAGAATAAATATCTATAATTAAATAACTATATTTTTACTTTAGGAGAGTTACGGACTCTACCGTTAAAATGCCCATCGCGAAAAGCAAACAATATATCACAATATTGGCGCCACGCTATCGCTCTAATTTGTGAAGCAGGATAAACAAATAAATAAATAAATCTTTCATTCTCGGCCCTATCGAGGCACACCATAATGATCGAGCGCTTTTATTATATGCAATTACGTTGTAAAGCTTATTTTCCCTACTTTAGCCCTCTCGGTTTGGCTGTCCCGTGCCAGCAAGTTGTTCGCTCTTGAGGATTCGCGGAGAGCATATACCTAGCTGGGAAACGGCTAGTGTGCTTGTGACGCCGGGCTCTCATCTGTGAAGTTGAAACACGGCGGACGCAAAGTGTAAATGCGTCACGTTAGTTAGTGCAGCGGCTTTGGAAGTAGTAGGAAGTGCCTATGGAGTTGACAGTTGCCCATATGCTCTCACTTTACCAGAACAAATATAGCAAAAATGTGCCCTATATTATAGCAAAAATAACCATTAAGCATCTCTCCTCTAGCATGCGAGCCATCCCCAGGAAGGCGTGATTATCTGTGTATAAATACAAAGACATTCCATGCCAATTTGAACGGCGACAGTCAGATGTCGTTCAGACGCTCCTGGTTGAAACTGTGAAAGTGGTAAAAGTGAAAAAGAAATAAATTTGCTTGTCGTGAGATCGAGGAGGTTTGTGTGGACATGCTCGGTCTGCCATTCACTGCAGCAAGCTATAAGCCAGGAATCGATCAATAATTACAACTGAGCAATTAGAAAAATCTGGTAAGCAACTGAGAACTCACGATAGGCTGGGTTCAAGTAAGTGTGACATAAATACAAAATGTGAACGCTAATAAAGTGACGTCGACGAAATATACAAATCGGTAGTTAGGGAATATCAAAAATAATAAATTGTGACCCTAGCCGATTTACTTGAGTGAAGCCAAGGGCCGTGTCTACATTCAGTGGCAAGTTAAATCTACCACATTGCTGCATTTTTAAAGGACGTTTGAGACATTTTATAGGGAGAACACATGCCAGGCGATAGCCCACAACGTCTTGGAACACGGCCATCAATTCATTTGAACGGGAGGTGGAACTGGCAATTCTTCTGTTTGACCGGTGTTTTGCTCTGTTATCTGCAGTCAAGATGCGCCCAAGTTTTCCATTTGTTGACACCTGATAGGCGAGAGTCTGTTTCAACCCTAGGTACTGTCCTATCCTGACCGAATTGCTGGGCCTGTTTGGTAGGTAAGCCATTAATTGTACATTTTTGGAAGTTGACGTACTGGTTGTCGTGTGTTGGCCGTGCACTGCCCCTTACTTGAGTAGTCAGCGGCGTATGAGGCTATTTGGGCATGCAGGAGGCTCGCTGCTCTCTGGGTTCTGACGTATTTATGTATTCAGTCGTATTCCGGTGGTTATTCTGTAAGACAATAGGTCCGCCCGTTCAAAAGGCCGTACGGGAAGGTTTCGCCAAGTTGCCCGTCCACGTAAGTCGGTGGTCACTTGTAGGCGTGCACACGCCGCTTTCTTACAAATTTCTGTAGACAGCTTCGTGGGCAATTTAGACCCGTTTTCTATATTAGGCATGGCTATTGGCTCGGATTATACCCTAGTTGTTATAAGTATGGGACCGTTCTTAATTTAGTTCAGCGAACTTGTAATCCTGCTTAATCATTTGGTGATTGAACAATTGAGTACAACCCCGCTGATCCCGGCGGTGTGCATGCAATCCTTTGGAGGCAAAGTTAAAAGCTTAGCAAATCCTTAACCGAAGCTTATCCGTTGTTCAGAAGCAGCAGCCTGCTTCTTCTGTTTGTTATGATAGACGCATGATTATTTTGCGTCTAAATAAATAGCGCGCAATGGGACAGTGCCTATGGTTGCTTCATCTTTTGCACATTTTGTGACTGATATGCATCAGCATCAGATAGCTCGTATTGTCGGAGGGCAGTTATAGAAGGCTCTTCACTGTAAAACGCAGCTATCTACCGAACCTTTAGAGATCCCTAAAACGAAGCATTTCACTGACCTTTGCCTTAATCTAGATATCGAGCAGGTTTGTTTTAGACGGTTAAACCTATCAGGAACCATCAGGATCAAGGTTGTGAGGATGAGAACAGATTTTGCGGCTCGCCACTCTTCTTAGACAGGACGACTTGGTGAAACAAACGTTTTGACGAAGACTCATGGGATGTAAAGTTTTATACGTCACGTCCACGTAAATCTGTAGAGCAGCACAGTGGTTGCCATGACCGATTGGTGAGGTATTTACCAATGCAGAAATGGCATGCAGTTTTAGTTTCGGCATAAGATCAAGGATGTTCGGTGACTGACGGTGAAACTCCGCGGTAAGTATTAACATATGCACATTGAAGCTGGCATAAGAGTTGTAACAAGAAAAGTGGAAGCAAAGGCAAATAGAGAGAAGCTGCATACAGGCACACCTTGGTACACCGGATGCATTGTAGGCCCTTAGGATCGGACTTTCCTTACCCATTTCGTATCATTTGTGGGACTCCAGATTGTTGGTTCTAGCACTCTAACGTGGTTTAAACACAACATCGACAATAACATTTTGGCATCAGACACAGATATGACGCCACCGACTTGCCTTCACAGATAGCAACGATAGTGAATAGCGAGGTCTGGTCACCAGCAAGTGATTGCGCCGCCACCGGATTTTCGTCCCATGAGGAAAAGCCAGAAAAACCGGATAACTTGGGAAAAGGTAGTGGCTCATAGCTTACCCGGATAATGCTTGACCATATAGGGCTCCACAGTGAAATATGACATCGTTGACAATGTGCACTGGGGTAATAACTGAGCCCGAGTCGTGGATCAAATAGTTTCAGTGCCTCGTTAAAGTTAAGTGTGCAGATGCAGCCGAAGTGAAGAGGGCTTCAACGGACTCTATCCGCGTGCTGACCTTTTTCTTCATTTATTTGCAGTCAAAAGTGAGTTTTGCACTTATCTCAATATGAACCATCATGGACCGATTTAGGCATTGCCGGGTGGGAGGTCAGTTGTCTACCGAACTCCTATTCGTCAGCAGCAATAGCACAAGGATTGCTTACACCAAATAGTCAGCCACCGCTTGTAGAAAACAAAATGGTAAGACGAATAATTTTCATGCACATAGCTGTTACATTCGTTGTCTATAAATGTATGCCACTCTAAGAACTTTTAGTAGGCTAAGAGCAGCAAGCGACCTAGGTCACCACGACAACAGCAGTTAGAATTTTAAAAGGAGCGATGGGTTTTGGGTTAACCCGTAACCAACAGACCGCTGGATAACAATTTGAAGAAACGGTTCTCAGAATCAGCTGCATGTTCAGTGATAGACAAATAGCAGGAATGAAGATACTGATGTACGAAGCAAAACAGCTGCTAAAATAATGGGAACGCTACTGCAAAGATAAGGCCTAAAATACTGTTAGAAAGAAATTTATTTGTAAGAAACTTATATTAACGCACTTTGACCATGACGGTTTATTTGCAAGTACTTAGCAAACATTATATATACATATATCTAAAATAATTAAAGTTAACATAAACTAAACACATTCATGTATAGAAAGAGCTAATAGTTTTCACGTGCATAAAGTCAACATTGGTGGAGCATTATATAACGAAAAGCTATGACCATATACCTAAGCACGTCTAGATGGAAGCATTTAGCACTCGTTATCTAATTTCCATCACATAATTGCTCATAAGCATAAGATTACACCTTGCTGTACCAAACCGCACAGCATATATCCGGCCTATCATATTCCGTTAGTTACATACTCGAGTTTGGGGATAATACATAGCCCACGTAATGTGGGAAACATTCTGAAGTGTGCGTTCTCGGTATCAGTCGAAGGTTCACTGATTGGTGTATAGCAGGAAGTCAAATTCTGCCCCACCAGAACCCCTCCTGGTTGCGTACGATCCAGGGCTGATGTTGCCGAGTCCCTTCGGATAGTTCATACTAATGTGCGTAGCCTAAGGAATAAGATACACGAGGTGGGTCTACTTGTAGACAAATCTTGTCCCGACTTGCTTGCTTTCACTGAAACGTGGTCGCCCCCGCATATCACAGACAGTGAAGTATGTTTGCCTGGCTACGCACTGTTTAGATGTGGTCACTCCCTTGGCCGCCAAGGTGGGGGTGTCGCACTTTATGTGAGTTGTAAACTTGATGTTTTGGGGAGCTGTGTTTTCCAGTAGCTGGATCAAACTGTTAAAACCCTGTCGACTATTATGTGCACTTCCTCTGCTCAGTTTACAGTTGTAGTGGTATATCGAAGTCCTGGAAGTATCTCCAGGGAGTTTATTGAATTTATTCGTACTCAGGCTGCCAATAGGTGTTTACTATTGGGTGACTTCAATCTTCCTGAAGTCTGCTGGGATGATCTATCTTACAGTTCTGCGGTGGGCACTTTCGTTTCGGATCTCCTTGAACTAACGTTGCAACTTCCCTTGCATCAGTTCGTGAACCTCCCGACTAGATATATGAGCAACCAACCTCCGTCTACCTTGGATCTCGTTTGTGCGTAATGTCATACGATTTCGTAAGTGATATTACAGACGGTTCTCCTCTAGGAGCCGGTGACCACGTCGGCATATCCTTTCGATGTGCTCTAACTGTCATCAAACTACTGCTGAAGCATGCCCAAATACCTGGCGGACAGACTTTAACACAATGCGAGAAAAAGCTTCAGGTCTGCGTCGCGCGATCACCGTGGCTGACACCGTTGGGGCTGTCTGGGCGAAATTTAGGGCGTACCTCACCGAGATCTCTGCTCCCCACCTCCAACACATTAAAGGACGCGTGACAAGGGCG
Organism: Dicrocoelium dendriticum; assembly: GCA_944474145.2. Taxonomy (NCBI): domain Eukaryota; kingdom Metazoa; phylum Platyhelminthes; class Trematoda; order Plagiorchiida; family Dicrocoeliidae; genus Dicrocoelium; species Dicrocoelium dendriticum. Next base: position 8,358 of record CALYDF020008725.1, read on the forward strand.
CAGCCTCTTTGGATAGATCATACAGGTAAATACCTGCTCAGTAAGCACTCTAAGTGCTGGCAACCTTACCAAGCGGTTTCAACAACCAGCACCTACGAAAGCTATCGAGCGGATATAAAAAAATGTAAGCAACATCTTAGGACTCTTCGTCTTCAGTACGTGGAGGGTTTGGCTGACGCAGCCGTAACAAATCCAGAGAAGTACTTTGCTTACGTAAAGAGGCGCAGCGGTACAAACTCGTCTATACCGGCTTTACTACGACCGGACGGGACCCATGGGCATACCGACTATGATAAGGTTTGTATACTTAGCGTACAGTATACTGGTGTCTTTTCTCGTGAAGCCTCTCTACCTCAGGTTGAGCTGGTCACAAGTCCCGGAGGATTCTTGCCTAACTGAAATCAGAATAACGGAGACACAAGTCTTCGGGCTATTGTAAGGGCTAAATTCTCCCAAAGCTTCTGGCCCTGATTCCATTCATCCGAAGCTGGTGCATGAATTGGCCGCTGAGCTAAGTGGTGTAGCAGTCTGGAGATTCCCCGGTTTGCCTGTGTAAAATTCTAACTAAAATTATTTCATTGTACACCTAGGCAACCGGTGTGGTTTGCCGAACTGACCGCTGAGTTCGAATGCTTGACTTTCTCATCTCCATTTTTTTGCTTGGCGCTCGTTTCGGTTGCAACTCGCGACCGCCCTGTGTGCTGTGCTTGCTCCGTTCCACTAGCTAGAGCGTCCACGGTGTCGTTCTTTTAGCTAGATAACAGGGAATCTTTTACTATACCAATAAAAGTTTCCCTGCAACTCGATCCGTCTTCTCGAATCGCTCTCTGGGCTCCCGGTACAGGCGACCCACTAAAGTGGCTTTTATTTAGCTGACATTACTCCTCTTGTTTTCAGTAGCTTACCTTACACTTTTACTTCACTTAAACCGGCCTGGCAGGGACTGATGAGCAGAAAAAATATGGGCAGTAATTGGTTGGACAGTGTGTTGCGGTCTTTGTTTTAGGCTTTTCAACATTCAAGCAGATCTATCATTACCGATCCAACTATCCACAAAAGAAGGAATATTCCAAGATTGTCCTATCGTTCCCGGTTCCGACTGAACGTGAACTTGGTAACATAAATAAAAGGTTAAAGCTAGAATATGGGAACATTTTACTGGAGTGATAAGAGCTAAATTGAAGTTATAATTTAAATTTAACATGATACGAACAACAATAACGCCAACCTGTGACTCATATCGATGCCGAGCATTATAATTCCTTGCCATTTATTTTTCATCCTTTAATGGCTCCCAAAAAAGGCAAGACAAATAGCTGCCGTACCAAGAGGCGCCCAGCATCTCTTTCAGCCTAGTTTAGTCCAGGCTCCCATAGCGTAAGAGTGAATCACACTGCGTTTTCACATTTTCACCGAATAAGACACAATTAGTAGCAAGATCTCCTACTGGTGAGCAACTCTCCGGGTCGCCTCAACGCTCATCCATTACGGGATAGAGCTCTACAGATCACTTGGCTCCCAGAACAAGCGCAAGGTCCACTTTTAGAAACCAGCCCCCCTGCATGGCAGCATAAAACAAACAATGGACTTGTTCAACTGCTGTGATGATTTTGCTGCCATGGCGCACAGCAGCAAGCAAGTCCCAGAAAGCCCCACCCGTGACGACGGCGGATTTATCGGGCCCGATAAAGAAGCGCACGATTCCTTAGAAAAGGTTTTACCGGCCACCCGAGGTGTTAATGCGTGCTGCTTTACACTACAAAAAGTTCCCGGAATAATTTGGCGAGCCAAAACTCCGGGCATGCGAACAATCGCTAATGACGCTAAGGCTTGCTTAGAAAGCAAAAATAAGTTCGAAGATCTACTATTAGTTATGGTTCCAGTCGTAGGCTACTTTGAGAGAGGGGCTTCGCGGTACCTTAATTCCTATGGAGGACGGTTTTGTGCCACGCTCCAGCTGAATGTGGTGCTCAGGCCCAGGTGTTGCTGCTTTTGCCTTTTAGGAGTGTATATCGGGTGTTTGACAGCGGCTGTTACCGCTATCCTCCTCACAGGCTCTTCCTTGAGGTCCGAGAGTAAATCATGTCAAACGTTTCAATTAAGTGCATCCGAAGTGTCCGTCGATGTCTTGATCACACTGAGACCCCTTACAAATCGGCTGGACCTGTATTAATGTGCCACTCTTCTATCACCAGAGATGCTTGCTACAATACTCCAGTCTCCTGTTGTTGGATGTGTAACCTGTCAATTTAGGAACCTAGTGCTGCCGCAAGACTTGGAAAGTATGGCAGCTCGTGGTAGCAATTCAAAAAGCGGGTAACTGAATCGACCCCTTGAAAAACTTAGACCAGTCAGCCTTACTAGCGTTTCTCTCTTCAAATGTTTTATGAAAAAGCTTATCGGGAACCGGATTTGTGCGGCACGTAGGTTGCCCATTAACTTGATAAGAGCGAAGGCAGCATGGCTTCAGTCAAAGCGGAAAAGTCATGCCTTACCAACCTTTTATCCTTTTTAGAGTGAGGATAGACTCGCTGTCTGCTCGATGGGCATTTTCGGTTCAAAGAAGTTTGCTATTTTGACTTCAGTAAGGCCTTTGATTCCGTCAATCATCGTTTCCTACTTGAAAGGCTCTCGTGGTTTGGGATACATCCCCAGCTGTTGAATCGGTTAGCGTAATTTATTTGCAAGATTCCAAGTGAAGGTGCCGCTCACAGCGGTGTTCCTCAGGGCTCTGTTTTAGGCATGCTGCTGTTCCTTTTATATACCAATGATTTGGCCCCGCTCTTCGAGAAGCCTTGCTGTATGTTTGCAAATGATGTAAGACTTGTAAATAGGGACGATCGAACCCCCTTTTCAAAAGATATTTTCACTGTACCGAGATGGTCTTCATCATGGAATTTGCCCCTTAACGCAAGTAAATATCAGTTGCTGTCTTCCAGCGATGATTGGGTTACAGCTCAAACTACTGCCGGCACCCTGACATTGCGGTCCGTTGACGAGACACGAGACTTGGGTATCATTATGAGGAACACCTTCAAA